>BJCO01479131.1:0-16716 GCA_018326465.1 Flaveria floridana | reverse complement strand
TGTTGATTGGCAGGAATCTAACTCCACAAGCATTGGAAGCGAACCAGCATGGTTTTTCGATTCTACCACCATCTTCAAATCATTCAATCTCCCAAATCTTGATGATGATATCACTCCTCACACATCTATCAATCCAATTCCACCACAACCACAGCCAGTCGTCACTTCATTACCTCATGTATCATTTGATATTCCATCCTCTCCACCACCACCATCTAATCCTGTATCTATACCCAACCCAATCCTTCCATCAGATGTTCCATCCTATTCAAATTCCAATTCAATTCCTATTACCAACCCAATTCCACTTTCTGATCCTATCTCCCATACAAGCTCATCCATTCCATCTCAACCATCTAATCCCATATCTACACCCCAATCCAATCAACCAACGCTTAACGCAAACTTTAAGACATTGAAAGACCATCCACATGATTACATCATTAGATCAATTACGGAGGTGTGAGGACTCGAAGTCAGAGTGGGTTGATTAATGAGTGTCACTATTCTGCTTTCTTATCTCAAATTGTTCCAAAGAATTATAAACAAGCATTTGAAGATCCAAGTTGGGTCGAGTCTATGCAAATGGAGTTGCAACAATTCAGGAAGCTGAAGGTTTGGGAATTAGTTTTCCTCCAAACAAATGCCCCATTGGTACCAAATGGGTGTTCAGAAACAAGCCGGACGATCGTGGTATAGTTATTAGAAACAAGGCTCGTTTAGTAGTACAAGGTTTTGCTCAGGAGGAAGGAATAGACTACACTAAAGTGTTCGATCCACTTGCACGCATTGAAGCCATTAGAATCTTTCTGGCACACGCAGCTCACAAGAACTTCAAAGTTTTTCAGATGGATGTTAAGTGTGCCTTTCTATATTGAGACATTGATAAGGAGATCTACGTATGTCAACCACCGGGTTTCGAGGATCCAGACCATCCAGACAAAGTGTACAAGTTAGACAAATCATTGTATGGGTTGCATCAAGCTCCCCATATCTGGTATGAAACCCTGACACAGTATCTGCTCAGCAAAGGTTTCTCTCGCGGGACTATAGATATGACACTGTTCAAGAAAGAGGTTGATGGTGAAATGCTGATAGTTCAGGTGTATGTTGATGATATTATCTTTGGATCGTCAAATGAGATGCTGTGTAGAGAATTTGAAGAAGTGATGAAGGATCGATTCGAAATGAGCATGATGGGGGAGATGTGCTTCTTCTTAGGCTTGCAGGTGGAACAGAAATCTGAAGGCATTCTTATTCACCAAGAGAAGTACATCAAAGAAATCCTCACAAAGTTCCAAATGGACAACTCAAACACAGAACTGACCCCCTTCACTTCTCAAACATGCTTGACGCCTGATGAAAATGGGAAGTCCATGGATGCTCATCGTTACCGCTCGATGATCGGATCTCCCATGTACCTAACCGCTAGTTGTCCAGACATTACATTCGCAGTGTGCTACTGTGCTCATTTTCAGGCTAACCCTAAAGAATCACATGAAAAAGCTGTTAAACGCATTTTTCGTTACCTTAAGGGTTCCTCCCGCTTGGGGCTTGGGTACCCAAAAGGTGGGAACTTTGATTTACATGCTTATTTTGATAGTGATCATGGTGGTTGCAGGATAAACAGAAAATCAGTCACTGGTGGATGTCAATATCTGGGTGATTGTCTTGTTTCATGGCAAAGCAAGAAGCAAACAACAGTCTCCTTATCCATAGGGGAAGCTGAATACATCGCTGCATCAAGCTACTGCTGCCAAGTGCTCTGGATACAACATCAGATGATGGATTATGGCATCAACTTCCTTCATACACCATTGTTCTGTGATAATGAAGCTGTAGTTGGAATTGCCAAGAATCCAATTCATCATACTCGAACCAAGCACATCGAAAGAAGAATTCATGCCATCCGTGATGCTCAGGAAAAAGGATTTATTGATATCATTCCCATTGAAACAAGAAAACAAAATGCTGATCTTTTCACAAAAAAATTTGATAAACCACGTTTTTATGAACTGATCTCCATGTTGGGATTGATATCTTTCTAACAATCCTTTCCTGAAAATAGAATCCGTTTAATCTATAGATATGTAAATATTTTTTTTGTGTTTTGTTGTCTGCCTTGAGAATTCTTGTGTCACATATCTCTTTACTCATTTTCTTTTCTTTTACTTTATTTGTTTAGAAATTCTGACAAACAGGATTTTTCTATTAAGATAGCTATCAAATAAAAATTTCGAGGGAGATTAATTATAATATTAAGTTTATAAATTTTTGTTCTCTCGGGAATTCAAGAAAATGAAGTAAGAAAGAGCGGAACATCTTTTGCTGGGATATGCATGGTAGATTCAGCCTGAAAACGAAGTCAACAAGTGATCAGCCAAATTAAAGATCATAACTCAGTAATAAGGATCATCCTCATGATATTTTGGTCTGTACAAAGATATAAGTCTTGTCTAAAACTTGGTTGAGAGTTGCTGATTGCTGTCTTGCATCTGTACTGAGTTTATTTTTGGGATTAGGTTATCGATGTGAAGCTTATGGTGTTTCCCACTTGGATGGCGACTCGGTGATAATGCCCTCTAAGTCAAACATTAAATAATCTCTATAGCCCATTATTGTATATACATGCATATATTAGATAGGAAAAGATGTGTGTTAATCTCATCTTCTATGCGAAAGCATTGACCTGGAGTGATGATCTTCTCTGCTATGCGGTAGCATTGACCTGAAGCTCTCATCAACATGCCTAGGTGATCTTCTTTGCTATGATAAAGCATTGACCTGAAGCTCTCATCAATTAGTTGTAGATTTAGTCTGCATCTCATGTGTATACCTTGCATATATGTGTGTTTGCATCTGTACATTATAGTGTCTCATATGTATATTATGCTAGTCATTGTGGTTGCATTTAAGTAAATTCAGTATAATGATTAGGCAAAATCAATGATTATGCTCAATAAACCTTGATGGCGAGACTAGTTCTTTAGCAAATATCAGTGGGGACCAAGTTGCTGAGTTTCTAAGACAATTCAGAACATGATAAACAGTTGCAGATCACGAGTTGAAAAGAACAGGGCATGGGTTTAAGCGGACAAACATATCAGCAATCTCGCTAAGTCGTGACCCTCTAAAAAACTTTGAGAAAAAGATGATATTATATCCTCTTGAGAAAAAGATGATATTATATCCTCTTACTACTTATTTATTTTATTTTATTATTATTATTATTATTATTTTTATTCTTATTTAATTTTCATGAGTGTTGATATCGTGGGGCGGTAAAGTATTCAAAAAGGCAATTTTTTTATTGTATTTTAATTTTAATTTTAAAATTTGTCTTCGAGTCGGGCGAAATTAAGATTCACCCCAGCGAACCTATAACTTCACCGGTAAGCTCGACCAGTTGCGAGTCAAGCGAATATGTTGATGTTACCAGGCGAATCTATAGATTCGCTTCAGCGAATCTATGTCTTATAAAGTGCAC
Organism: Flaveria floridana; assembly: GCA_018326465.1. Taxonomy (NCBI): domain Eukaryota; kingdom Viridiplantae; phylum Streptophyta; class Magnoliopsida; order Asterales; family Asteraceae; genus Flaveria; species Flaveria floridana. The sequence continues at coordinate 13,229 of BJCO01479131.1, read as the reverse complement.
AGTGAACAGGTAGTTCTACACAGTGACACTAGACTGAAAAACCCGTATTCATAGTGCGAATCTCAGATTTCTTTTTCAGTGTTGATTTCCGTTCGTGTCGTGTGCTATAAAGTGTTTTGGTAGGTGTTGTGAACCACGCTAAATGCTTTAATCGGTGTATTCTTCCTCACATTTTGGAGATTTTGCAGGTTCGCTTAGGTTAGGGTTCGGGAACCCTCGTCCAGCAAATTTGCTGATCTTCAGGCAAAATTGAACGAAAGTTCACTTGAACCGAGCGAATTTATAGATTCAGCCAGTGACTTTGCTCGTTCACTTGAACCGAGCGAATTTATAGATTCACCCTAACGAACTTACTGATCTTTAGGTGAATTTGAACGAAAATTCACTTGAGTCGAGCGAATCTATAAATTCACCCCAGTAAATTTGCTGATGTTCAGGCGAAATTGAATGAAAGTTCACTTGAACCGAGTGAATCTATAGATTCACCCCAGCGAAATTATTGATCTTCTGGCGAATCTATAGATTCACCCCAGCGAATTTATTTTTTTTAAATTTCTTCTCTTTGTACATACTCTCATATATTTATTCTGTTGTATACTTACACTTTTCTAATTTCTTTTCAGTGATCATGGCTAATCTCAAATTTGACAAAAAGAACAACACTATAGCACTTCTAGACGAGGATAGTCCTAAAGCTGCTGGGTTCAGAGACTGCATTAAATGGCTGAAACTGTCTCCAACACTATGCAATCGCTCATTCACCGTCTATCTACATCTTACACATTCAAGACTTCTGGAGGTCAGCCAAGCTGGATGTCAAAGCCAATCCAAACTGCATTCGAGCAAGAGTAGGAGGGAATGGGATTGTTATTACTGAAGAAATCATAGCCAGAGTGCTAAGACTAGAAGCTGATGAGGGAGATGAAGTAGAGCTTTCATACAATCAAGTCATGGAAGGTTTCAGAAGTATGGGGTATGAAGGACCATCCTTCGGTTCGAAGAAAGAGATAAAGAAGTCCATGTTATCTAAATAATGGAGATACGTAGCACACGTGTTCATCATGTGCTTAGATGACAGGAAGGGAGGATCAGATGGTCTTAATTTGAGATGGTCCAAAGCAATGGTAATATTTTGCATAGGTCAGAAAGCCAATATTGCCCGACTGATTTTTGAATGTATGTCCGATAACATCATGGTTGTCAAGAAGGAGAAGTGGCTATTGTATCCCAGATTTGTCCAAATGATGATTGATGATTTGATTCCTAACATCCAGAAGCTTGGAAAGGTAAAGAAACTTGCCCTGATGAGTTCCAGGATTTTTGCAGATTGTGCTTCTGCAAGACATGACTTCAGTGGGAAGATCACTCATTTATGGGAAAACATGTACTCTGCAGAGAGGTGGGCATATATCAAGAAATTAATAGAAACAAAAGAGAAGAGAGTGAGGAGAATAGGGAAAGACAGGAGGAAGTAGTTAAAAAGAGAAAAAGGTATGCTAAAGAAAAGGAGTATAACTTTGAGGACGAGATTGAGGAAGCCATGCAAGAAGTGAGAGCTCAGAAGGAGCGGAGAACAAAGAAAAGAGCTGAAGAAAGTAGCCATGTTGAAGCCTCAGAAAGGAGAACAAAACATAAGCATCATGCATTCACAGAAAATCTACCATGAAAAGATGCCAGATCTAAACTTGACAAAGATGTCATAAGAAACGTTAGTGCTTCAGTGGCTAATGAACTGAGCATGATGAAATCTAAACTGATAAACCAGGGGTTGAGGGAGAAAGCATAGGATGATATGATTGAAGGTTTAACGAAGGTGGTGCTGGATCAACAAGAGCTAATTAAGACGTTGTTCAAGGAAGTAAATGCTCTGAAGGAAGCGGCTGGCCTGCAAGATGTAAGAACTGAAGAGGAACTCAATGACCTCACCTATACCTCGAAATATGCATTTCTGAAGGTGGGAAGATTTTCTGCAGCAGGAGAGGGCCCAAGCTCAGCAGCTCGTACTAGCGATGCTACAAGTCCAAGTAAAAAGAAGGACAGAGATAAAGATCCTATTGATGCTGAAGGAAAAAAGGGAGAGGATGAAGTGGAGGTTGTTAATGCAGCGTTTATGGACTTGGGGCTTGACATAGAGAAGGATTTAATAGGTGAGGAGGTAGTGGGGGAAAAACAAAGAATTGAGAAAGAAAAAGAAAGTGAGATGAAGCTGGTGGATGAAGAGGAGGAAATTGAAGAACAGCTGGTTGATTATAGCTCGGAGCCTGAATTCTATGAAGTAGATGAGGGTCCTGTGACTTATATGGCTGAAACTGGGTCGTCTGAAACTGGAATGGTGGATTTAGATCAAAATGAATGGTTTGTTAAAGAAAAGGAGGCTGAGGAAATAACTCCACTGTTCCAGAACATCAGAAACCCAACTAGAAAAAAGTGTGATAAAAAGATCTTCAGCTGGAAATATAATTCTGAGCTTAAGTTGTTTATGATTAAAAGAAGGGGAGGAGGAATTTCTTTTGTGCACAAATAGAAAGAGTTTAAAACCCTCCCATGATGGGATTTGAGGAGATTGGCAGAGATCCCTTTACTTGGAGCTGAACAGAGTGAAAGGGCCAAGCTACTGGAGAAAGAAATTCAAAAGGGATTGTCTGATAACTTCAAAGCTTTTGGATTCATGAAGATGGAAAGAAAAAGATCAAAGAAAGCCATAGGTTGGGTGACTGGGAAAGGAAAGATCATACTAAAACTAAAACCAGCAAAGACCGTTGATCGTATTAGGATACCTAATCCTCTTCCCCCAAGACTGCAAGCATTCGAGAAATGGTTCTATGATAACAACAAGGGGAAGCAGTGATTAGAGTGAAAGGTGCCCCAGAAATCAGATTGTTCGATCCAATGGAAGTATTTTCATTTTTTGATAATGACTTAGTGATTCTTTGCGAGAATCACATAAAAGTTGGAGCTGGAGCTGAAACTTTGGAAGAAGCTAGCTTCTTTACGAGGGTAGCTAACAAGGCAAGGGGATTTAGGGCTGAAGTTCGGGAGCTGTGTAGAAAGATCATTCAAGCGGACGAAACAAGGACGGTTATGGATGATTTAAGCAAACAGTTTGATCAATCTATTACAAGAAGGTTTGAAAAGCATGTGGTTGATAAGGCTAGTGAGTCAGGGGCTTGTACTGAGGAGCAAACTGTCAAAGATCAGGAGGAGGTTATAGTTATAGATTCACCTGATGCAGAAGTCAATAAAGCAGCATTTGTTGAGAAATTTATTGTTGATAGTGAAATAGAGGTAGGATCGGAAGATGTTACTAATCCATAGGTCAGGATTGAGTCAAGGGCAGGAGCATTCATTGAGAATTTCGAGGCTGAAGTTAATGTTGAAGCTGGAGCTGAATGAGAAGACTCCTCTAGGTGAGGTCCAACCTAGGGGGAGTATTGATGATCTAGGTAGGTTGGACTCACCTAGATTAGATTAGCTTATTTTGTCTTATATGTAATAGGTCTAATGTTAGATGTTTTACATATATGTAAGTATTGATTAGTTAGAGTTTATCTTTGCTTCACAAACTGACCCAGCGAAACTACGAGCGAATCTATATATTCTCTAGTAGTCAGCTGATAAAGGTCACCCGGCGAATCTGTTGTTCGCCGCTAGGTGAACTTATGTTTCAGGTCACGTAGTTTTGCTCCAGCGAAACTACCAGCGAATTTAGCACTGTTTATATATTTGCAATTCTTGTAACTTTGGGAACAAGTTTTGGAGAACCTTAATCGAAATACACTTTTGCATTTATGTTTTCTTAGCATTTCTGGGCTGGAATTGCACTGGTTTCGTATCATTGAGCCTTTGTTTGTTAGTATTTTTGAGTTTGGATCTTATGGCTTCATTTTGAAACTCATTTATATATTTTGCTCTATTGATTCAATTTCTGTGGGATATAACTGTGATTATCAATCATTAGCATTGAAATCAATCTCCAATGGACCAACAGACCCTATAAGAGTTTAAAAAGAGAGCAAGGGATGAGGAAGAAGGCACAACTACAAAAGGAAAAACATACTTATAAATGGTTGAAGGCCCAACTTCTGACCCTATAGTTAGATGGGAATATGACTGCAGTTCTATTAACTAACTCTCTTTAGAGGGCCACAACAAAGAGTACATGTCATTCAGAGCGACAGACTTGATCTTCTATCTAGCACCACATCAGGGAAGAACAAGGAGATAGACAAATATTTGCTCTCCCTTGTGTTGAAGACCTTAAGGAGTAGAAGGAAGTGAAGTTTTGGTAGCATCAGCCTAGGGGGAGTTTGTTGATCATATAGGGCTGGTGTAACCAAAACATCACTTAGAATAATTGAAGTACAATTGAAGAAGTCTTCTAAAGCTAAAGAAACTATTCCGAAGACAAATTCAAGATCTTTCGGAGCTTAAAGTACGAAGAATTCTCGAAGGAAAACTAAGTCTTTCGAGACTTAGTAGTTTTCATAGATGAAGAAATTCTGAAGGTAGAACTAAGTCTTCTGAAGACTATGTAGTTCTTTTTCTAAAGTATTCACACTTAGAAGATCCAAAACAAACTATTCTGAAGAATGAAGTTATAAAGACCTACAGAAGACTCGGAAGTAGTTGATTCTTCTAAAGGATAAATGGCCTCGGAAGAACTTATTCTTCCGAGGCCATTTACCTTCGGAAGAACCAACTATGTACCAGTGGGCAAAAGTATAGGTTGTCTGACATCCGCTGCCAACTGTGATATACTACATGGCGCTTTCCCACGCCCATGTAGTTGACCATACTTTATTCCTCTATTCACCCTTATCAATTAGTACAGTTACCATCTTTAGTTGGTGACAACAAGTAAGTCATGGACCTGTCATGACTACCTAATCTAGGATAGTATTATATCTTAGATACTTTACTTCTATCAATGTACTATTTATTTAGTTGTAAATTCTAGGTGGTCATCCAAGTATAACTGGCCATAGGTAGTAGTATATATAGTTTCTCATTGCAACTCATCAAACTATGCTTGTAAGAGTCTTGTAGTACTGAGTTAGAGATTCTGTTTCATTAACCAACTGCGACTTAGTGAGTTTATGAGGTAAACTTTGTATTAAGACCAGCCTTGATCCTGCAAGATGGTTGCATGTTGTTGTTGTGTAGGATAAGGAGAAGAGATGGCAAGGCCAGGTTCCATATGTCTTTGTTTGTCTAAATTCTCCCCCTTTATGGTAGCATCATCTTTAGAAGTAGATGAGCTGGAGAAAGAACTCAAAGGAGCCTGAGTTTGCACATGCCTAACAGACTACTCAATCTGTTTCTCAGCTAGTTTAGCCTTGAGATTTTCAATCTCAAGTTGTTGAGTGGCACACCCATCCTCTAAAGTCTTAACCTTTGAGTCAAGGTTTGAGACTTTAGAAAGTAGGTCGCTGATAGTGAGTTGCAGACTACCCTCATCTTCATTTGAAGAATCATTAGGAAATGAGATAACGTACCTAGGATGTTCATTATCACCACCAGTAGTGGTTTTCTGGTGCCTTGGATACCCTTGCTTACTGATGTCTCTTTCAGAGGCATCAATTGGCAAGGTTGTTATAGACTTAGTATCACTAATGTTGATAGGTTCAAATGGATCGATTTTGTGTTATGATTAAGCAATTAACAGTTAAAAGAACAAAGTAATCAACAATTGCAAAGATTCAAATCAGTTTCTATTGATTAGATGTAAGGATTACAGTGTCTAATTGAGAGAAATGTTCAAAACGTCTAACTACACAATACACATAATCCTATTTATACTAAACAAAGAAACTAAAGGAACATATATTACACAATAAGTCCCTATACTATTGCAAAAGTAAAATACAATGCGAAAGTAAAATACAAAGACAAATAAAGACAACATGTTAAATCTATAAGAGGTGCTAACAATACTCCCCCTAAGATTTACATGGTCTTCAGTCTTCTGTTATCTTCAATCTTTATTCTCTTGATCTTCTTCAGCTTCAATCTTCTATCTTCTTTAGTCTTTCCAGCTACATTCTTCTATCTTCTCTTTATCTGCATTCTTCTTTCGTCCCGTGCATCCATCTTCAATCTTCAAAGTAATCCTCTGGTTCTTCTTTAACTTTAAACATTGGCTTCTCCTTGTAAATCTCTTGTTCTCTCAAGGCCTTAGCAATAGCAGATTTGAACTTGCTAGCTAATACACCTTGCTCAGGCTTTGCCTCATTCGTCTTTATCTCCATTTTGTTCATGACTTCAAGTGTCTCTTTAGATAATCCTGTAATGTCAATGTTAGCGTATAACTCAACAGGCTTTGAATTACCTTTTGAGTATACTTCTAACACTCCCTTACTGGATATCCTCATGAACTCTATATCTTTAATATCTTTCTTCATGAATTTGCATAAGCCAAAGCTTTCCTCGGTGATATTCTCTCCATAGCAGCATTCATCACTTTAATAATTGACAAGAAATATTTCATATCATTTTCTGCTACTTCAGGAGATACTCGTTCAAACTTTTGCACTGACAAGAAAGAAATATAGCTTTGATGCAACAATTTGAGCTCAAACACAACAAAAAGTGTAATCATATCCTCATCCCAGTTTATGAAATTTCAGACTAACTTTTGCTCAAATGTTTCAGTATTGTAAAACCATCGCAGGATAGGTTTTGATTTTTGTGTTCCATCAATAACCTTCAATCCCGGAGTACTTACCTATTGAAAGTAATCATCACAAAACTCAATCAGGAAATGCTCATCCTCTAATTGTTTTCCCTTTATTTTTCTATTTTTTTACAAAGTATCTAAGTACTCCTTGTCCTCTTGAGAACATCTTGTTTCCAAGAAAGCCCTTGCTCCTGTAATTCCTCTGTTCAGCATCTCTACAAACATATCTCCACGCTTAGCTCCAGTCGGATTGATCAAAGGCAGTTTGTTCAACTTCTTTAAGTCTTGAACTGGGAGCTTTATGATGCTCGAGTAAAAGTGATAAACATCACAAACAACATTTACTCGTTTGATCTAGAAAGCATCAAAGATCTCATCGTATTTCCAAGCCATAATTTTTTATTTGGTTGGTAGAATCTGGAGCAATCATGGCATTCAGCAGTTCTGATATAGATTGTCCTCTTTGCAGTACGTTCCTCACCAAGTCTCCTATTGATCTGGCTTTGTTAAATATTAGTTTCTGATCAAGAGAATGTTTATAAGCTTTTTTCTCTGTCTCAGGAAATATCCTTATCAGCTCTTTCCTTAGCACATAAATGTTTGTCTTCTAAGCCATTGATCTGATTTCTTGAGGCTTTAGCACTCTTGTTCTTTTGGTGATCTCCAGGTATTGAGGATTATCCATGTCCAGTATAATCATCTTGTTAGACTGTTTCTCTATAGCTTGAAAACTTCTAACAACGTTCCTCAAGGATTCACCTTGGAGTCTCTTTAATCTTTTCCATAGGTAGTTTCTTGCTTGTAACCAATATCTCAAAGCAACAGTGCTTATCTCATCAGGATGCGGATGGTGAAGCTCTGAGCTTGCCATTTCTTCAATGTTTATGCCTCTTGCAATGGATTCCATTCTCCATGCTCCACTACAATCTCGTTTGGATCCACTGGAGCTACTGACTCAGCAGTTATACAGTTCTCATACTCTTCGTTTATCTGCGTCACTGTCAGTCCATCCAGGAATATTTGGTTATACTTCATCTTTACAAGGAAGTTGTATCTATCCTTAAAATCAATAGGAACTTGATCTGGAGCTGTTCCACAGGAGTGAAGTCCTTTTCAAGGATTGCTTCATCTATATCTTCATCCTCCAATACCTCATCATACCAATCATCATTAAATTCTTCTACAATATCATCAAGTGCCTCAATAGTTTCTTGCACATATTTCTCTCCTTCCTCCTGAACTTCAGTAAGTTTTTGAACTTTAGATGAAGACTCAGGTAATACTGATTCATTCAGTTCATCTAACTTCCTCTTACCTTTATCAGCTGCAGGAGTTTCTTCAATATTAATTGGATTTACTTCAGATACAATCTCAACATCAGGAGAATTAACCTTTTGAACTTCTTTCAACTTAGTCAACTCTTCTTTCAGCATATCATTTTCTTCTTTCATCTTTTTATACTTTTCTTCCATGATATCATAATCTCTGATCATTACATCAAATGTCTTCATGATCTCAAATTTATCATTCACCACACTCACTATCTCATCATCCTTCAGTTTAATAACTTCTTTCAACTTCAAGTTTTCTTCTTTCAATTCAGCTCTCTTTTTCTTGAGACATAATGACTTCTTTTAACTTTTCAGTCTCATCAATATCTGTGATATCATCAGTCTGTACAAACACATTTTATGCAATAATGACACGAATGTCTTCGGGTTCTATAGGAGATGTGCCTTGAAAGACAGGCTCAGAAAGCATAGCTTCCATAAACTCAAAATCAGATGTTTGATTTTATACATCACCTCAGCTTCTTCAGGACCTTGTGCTTCTGTCATTGGTTCATCATGAGTTTCACCAATATCATGTGTTTTATCAGCATGATCAGAAATAGTGGCTTCACTGCTATCAACTTGATATGCCTCTGTTGCACCATCATCTCCATCATCATCACTATCATCTTATGAGCTTTCAGCAGCTTCATCAACATCAGAACTTTCATCATCATGTTTATCACTTTCATCATCCTCTTCATCAATGATCTCTTGAACAACATCTTCTATAAGATCATTTGGATCTATTGGTTCATCCTCACACAAATGAAAATGTTGTTGATTAATATCAATCTCATCCATAGCTACATTCTTTATGTAATCAAATAAAGGAATATTTGGAGCTCCAGTAATAACTGCCAGTCTCTTGTATACAATTTCAGACATATGTTCAAGCTCCAGTCTATTACCTTCTACTCCATCTACATACAAGTCAGGATGATCTTCATTGATAAGCAACTGAAGAAATCTAGGATACATCAAGTTCTTATTTATTTTTCCTTTCTCTATATTATAGATGAATCCATTCATAATCCACTTAGCCATGTTAAATCTTCTGTTAGTAGCTAAGGCTATGATAGGAGATGCAATGTCCACTAGGAATGAATCCCATCCTGCACTTCTTTTGGATATGCACTGTTGCAATATATAACAGAGTAATTTCCAATGGTTGTACACCCTAGCCCTGAAGAATTGTTTCTTAGGGAAATGATCAGGGTGACCCATCACCATAAACACCTCTCTACATTCATTGAATGTATACTCTGCTAAGTCTTGAGGATCATTCTCTCCCAGTCTGAGAGCTACTCTAATTGCTTGCTTAGAGACTTCAATCATCCTATCATTTGTTATGAATGCTCTCACAACCTTGTTCCCTTCATCATCTATTTCTATATAAGCAGTTCTCCATAATCTCTTAATAAGTCTTGCATTAATCACAGGTTTCGCACACATGGCATACACATATTTTGTTCTCAGTAGAAATCTAATAATCTCCTCATAACCAGCTATCTCTCTACTTTCTTCAACTAACTAAGCAGCTACATTATGCTTTGGTTCAAATTTCAATTCAGCCATCTGCACAAACAAACATACATACTTTAGATATCTTCATTTATTTGAAACAATTTGATTTTATTAAACTTTGAATTAAATGTTTAAGGAATTATTATGTTTTAAACACTTGGTTTTTATTGTACATCAACTTTTATTAAAACATACTAACTCACTTATCATTCCCTCAAAGTTATTTTTCAATCAAGTTTTTATGAATTTTTAATTAATTATTTTTTTTATTAAAAAATTTCAAACTTTTGAACTGTTCATTTTCTTCATTCGACTGATAAAGAACACCTTTTACTCAATGTTCATTAAAACAACAGTTCCACGTTTCAAAATGATCGAAATTCAGTATATATTTACAATATATGATCAAATTAACTTCTTAGATTCATTTTAATGCATCAATTTCAAGTTTTTCAAGTTTAAGGGTTACAAACGCCTAAACAGACTCGAAACATTTGACTGAAATGAAATGATTTTATCAATGAACTTATGTTCTTCAATCACATATGCACACTTTCGATTAAGAAATTTCAGAAACAGATGACAATATTTGTCACACCCTGGGCCTAGAGAGGCGGGACGTAACGATCAGTAAACAACAACCAAAATGCAGCGGAAACTAAATGGTTTATTACAATACAACTCATAATATTTACTTTAGAATATTGGCTTTGTTTCAATTTACAAGGTGCCTCAATCTACAATTTATAGGTATCATGATCAATCAAGATATCTTCTTGAGGCTCAACTTTTGTCTTCAACATCTACCCTTACTTCTTGTTTCGGATTTAGATATCTTCTATAGCTCAACTATTCTCCCTAGCTGTACCTGAACACATGCTCAAAATAAATTGTGTCAACATAAAGTTGGTGAGTTCAAGTGCTTAAAGTTTAAAAACAAAAAGGCTCTTTAGAACCCATTAGTTGTCTTTCAAAACATAAGTGCTTTAAGTCTTAAAACAAAAGGGACTCTGGAAGTCCATAATTTAATGTTTAGTATCAGTTATCACTGTTGTAGGGTCATAATCAACCCTGCACTCAGTCCCGGCTAGCCTCTTCTAAAGTTAAGTTGCACCGGTTAACCCCGAAAGGAGAACTGAGCCTTAAAAACAGTGAACCATACCTGCCCAGATGGTTCACCATAGTATCTTATCAAAACCTGTTACATGCTACAAATGATCCCTCAGGATATCAGTGGGGTAGCCTTCCTAAACAGAAGCCACTGTGTGTGGGGGATTCCCCAAATAGATCTATCCATATAAAACAAGCGGTTCACGAAAGAATTAATGATTGTGATTTAAGTATCAGCAGGTATCAACAACAACCACAACAAACAAGCATCATAAAATAGCATAGTTAATAGTTTCAGTTCAAACAGAGCATGCTTCATCCCCAAAAGCAGTAGTAAAAAGGGATCACTAGAACTCACCTGGTATCTTTATATAAATTCTGAGCTCGATAAAGAAAAGTGAAGGTCACCAACAAAGCAATCCTAATTAGAACATATAAGATTCATGTTTAGAATCAAAACGATGTTATTACATGCGTGCGGTTGAGCTCTTTAGTTAACTTAAAGTTAGCGATTAGTATCATTGATGTACCTTAGCTTCTTATGTAATTATTAATTGTTATGTACTAACTCGTGCATATTAGTTTAATTAATACCTTTATTCAATAAATGATTCTTTGCATAAAGAATGTAGCTCAAGGATTCCCAATCTTTATAGATAATTTTTATTGATGATGTAAATATTCTATAATATTCCAAATGATGTTTATAATGCATACACTCATATCATCATGTTAAATTGATTGATGCTAGAGTAATCCACATATTGATAATAGTTGTCGATATATTGAATAAATGGGGTGATACAAAATAATATTTATTCCAATAATAATGAGATGATCGACTATTAATAGTAACAAGATGATGGATTATTATAGTATTTTTAGGTCTTTTATCTTGAATAAAAACGTGTAGATGTCGGTTAACCTATGTATTTATTGTATATATATATATGCATAATCGTATTTGTATGTATTTTACATCTCGAAGTCTTGTAAAGATTGTGTGTGATATGAGATCAAATAAATTCTTATATATTTCTAGTACCCATTGTTTACATGATAACAACACCAATGTTGTTTTACATCATGTGCTCGGTCACGTCTTTTCTAATCTAAACATTCGCTCTTGACCATTTCTAACTCATGAACATTATGCATATTTGTAGCATAACACACATAATTATTATATTATCATCATATTTATATGTATGTGAATTTCTAACGCATGGTTATACCTAGCATTTTAGTTTCGCATCCTATAACTCGTTTGTTTAAGTCAAATAAATATTTTTGTTGCCTCTAGATTTTTATTAATCTTACGTATCTTTTGTCATGTTAGAGCTCAACGTATTGCATACATATGCGAATTATCAACAAATTGTAAATGATTAGCGTGTGCGATTATACATTTCCCTCCGTTCACGTTCACTATCCCACTCATATTCCTCTCGATTTCATCATGTTCTTGTCGTTGACTACCCATTGCCCTCGGTTGGCCGACACTCAGCCTTATCATTCTAACACAACCATTACCATAATCTATAGCAGCAACTACAGTCAATACCATCGATCAAAATTAGTGTGTCACTACTTAAACACTATCACAACCATTAAATCGACAACCATGGTCACATCCATCTCCACCATCTCCACGATCACCATGCATCACCAACACAATCGACATCATCACCGCCGCCTTCAATTTACATCCTCACTTCGACATCCGATGACCACCACCATAACCACCAACTTACATCACCACCACTGCCATCCCATCACCACCTACAACCATAAACGACCGCCACCATACCGCACCATTACCTCGAATCTGCCACCACGACTACAACCCACGACATGACCATGACCAACAACCACCCCGACCATAACCTAAACTATACCAACGACAGCCACAATCATAACCAACAACCATCACCATGACCAACAACAACACAGCCATAATTACAGCCAACAACCATCACCACAACCGACAACAACACAGCCACGATTACAGCCAACAACCATCACCATAACCAACAACGTCAAAACCCTAAGATTATCACAAATCATCTCACCATCGTCGCTGTAAGGATTCCTATAAGTCTGATGTAGCCAAAACACTCTTAAGTCTTCCTGCATGCTGCATAGAACATGAAGTAGAAATGTTTCGGAAGTTTTACACTTCACTTCAGAAATATTCTAAGTGTAAAATCTTCCGAAGCCAAGACCAATATCTTCCGAAGCTAGAAATGAAGTCTTCCGAAGCTTCAAAGACAAAGTCTTCCAAAGCCAAAGAACCAAGGCAGATTCTTCCAAAGACTTTTGTTAGACATGCTTTTATCTGATGTACTTTTTCTGTAAAGCTGAACCACTTTCCCGCTGCCCACTCTGGTTGGTCACCAACTTGCATGAGTTGGTGAAAAGGTCCATGCTTTAGGAAAACTGTACATTGAGGTCTTGGGTCAAACCTTTCTACTTTATGTATTTTTATCCTTTTTGTAATATATTAGGATGTGAGCTATGGCATGCCATAGTCACTAGTCAAAAGGCAATCTGCCTTTTGACTCTACATGGATTTTGTTGTCTAC
>BJCO01478864.1:0-11190 GCA_018326465.1 Flaveria floridana | reverse complement strand
AGGTCGATAACTCAGCTTGCCAGTAGGAGCACAACACGGGTCGAGCATGCATTATAAGGCTTTAACATATAAACACATCTGCTTGTCTTTACATTTTGGCTTTTCAAACATTTGGTTGGCGGATGTTTTGCCATTTATGCATTTCAATATTTTGGGTTTGTTTAATTTTACCAAATGCTTCCGTATAGTTTTAAAGTTTGAACTTTGGTTTGTTTTACGTTAGACATGGCATGTAGAGTCGTTCTGAGTAACTATTGACTATGATCCTGGTTTGTTCATACGCCTCGCGGTAAAACTCCGCACGTGGATTTTGAGGGTGTGACATGGTCGTTGTTATCCCGACACCCCTTTGTATGGATAGTAGCCACTGGACCCTTGATCACGATGATCTTTTTCTTGTCAGTGTCACCAACAAAACTAAACAAAAGAGGTTTTCTTGGGATTTTTTGGGCAATAAAGGCAGGTATAAACGTCGCTTTGCTATGGGTTAATGATGTTGATGACAGCTGCATCTGAGACTGTTGATGTTGATGTTAATGCTGAGTTGATTGTCATCATTGCTATCTAATAACACGTTATGTCAATCGTTAAATATGTTTGATATGAGTATGTTTGGTATCGCCCTGCTACTGTCGTTGGGATAATTGTCGATGATGACGAGCCTATACCCATCTGAGACTATATTTGTATTGTTGCAATTGTCCGGAAAGTTGTTATAGTTATTTACCTTGTATCAAAGCTGTGACGAAATGAAAATGATAGCTCGTTGTTTGGCGTGGCAGCATTTCTTGCTTGCAGCCGTTACGGGTAACATATTCTGAGCCTAAAACGAGTGTAGACAATGAATGTGTTAATTTCTTGTTTGCATCGAATTCGGTCCTTACTAAATCTAAGACCAGTGTGCATCCCACGCGCAACATGCATGGATGAACAACACTAGTTAAATTAATTTAATTAAGATTTACTTCAGCGTTATATTATTTGCCCACCAAGTTCGCCACTGGTGCGGTGGTCGCAAAACCAAAACGTATCTATCATATCATTAGCGCAGTATCTATTTCATTAGAGGTGATTTACACACCTTGCAACAACCCATCTGTCATTCATCTTTGGGCATTTTCCACCATCGAAGAAAAATTACTTGCTAGCACACCTTTAAGGTTCATCTTTCACTTCGTTTTCTTTAATTTCCTTTTTAATTTCTTAAAATTTGTTAGATCTAACTGCATAATTACCTTCTGAACCTAGTTGAGATCAGAGATCTATAAATCAATGGTTCTAAATTTTGCTATACAAACTAATTTAACTTTGAGTGTAGGGTTTATGTAAATTAAAAGTAGGTGTTACTGATTTGGCTTCTCTTCTATGTAAATTAAAGTTTATGTAATTTAACTTGTATGAGTTTCATGCTTTACGTGAGTTGATCCTTTTAGTCTAAAGGTTGTGATAAAAACTAAGTTTGATGCTAAAATGGCATTGTATTTTGACAGTATTCTTCACTCTTCATCATCAATTCTAGCTCATCGATGTTTGGTAAGAAATCTTAGCCTTATAAGCAAAATGATGGTTCTAGGGTTTTGAAGAAGCTTTTAATGATGAATAGGATTTTTCAATTCTATCATGATTTCTTTGATTAATCTAAGTATTGAGTCACGATTAAGTTTTCAAATTTGGTAGATAATACGAATTTAATTATACGTTTTTAACTCAAAATGGAGGTAGATTAGATTGTTTTCCTAAATGTCAAACTTTGACTTTTTGTTGTTTGGTACTCATCATGAAGCTTGAAAAAGCGAAGCAAGAATCAAGCTTGAAAGATGAATTCTTAAGGAAGTTAGAAGAGAGTAATTTAAAGAACTACACTTTAAAAAGAAATTATGATCATTATATTTAAGATTGTATAGAACAGGAAATAAAGATTGTTTTTTCTTCCTCTTTATTGTTGTTTTAGATTGGAGAACTTGAAAAGAAACTGAAAGAACAAGAACACTATTCTGATTCAATTTTACTTCATCTGAAAAGTCATGCTTTTTTTTTGTTCCCTTTAGTGCTATTATTATTGTTATTAACTAATGTACTAGCAATTGATGCATGTTGATTTAGTTCTTGCAACACTGTTTTATCAGACCTTAAAAATACAATTCACATCTAATACACAACATCATCAAGTTAATTTTACAAGAAAGTAAATATGTCCCATGTGGGGATGTAAATGGATGGCGAGAAATGGTTGTGATTTCTTACTTGCTTCATTTATGTCTATATTCTATTGTTATAACACATTTTGGCTTCCTTTGACGTATTTTCCCTTTTCAATCATTTAAAATTTTGATGTGATCTTTTTTTATTCAATATGGAATCATTAACAATTTTTATTACTTTTAAAATAATTGCATATGGCAGGTGTTCTGTAATATTATCATCTAACATTATGGCTTCAAAGGTTGATTTGTTCATCAACATCATCAGGTAATAGGTGCATCTCAACATTTGCATGCATTTTGATGTCATTTTAGATGTTTATCTTTAGATGTTTTATAGATCAGTAAGTGTATCTTGTCATAGTTTAGATATTGATGAATTCCAAATTTGTACGGAACCCAATTGGTTTAGAAAAGGGTATTGTTGTTGTTAAGGAACATTAAGCAATAAATAAGGTGTTGAATGCAGTTGATGAATTTTGACTTACAATTTAGTTTTCTGGTTTATGTATTATAGATGCAAGAGGATTTGAAGAAAATTAACCTATGGATGTGATCCAACAAAGAAGTTAATCATTGAAGATATTCTATCGGGTTTCAAGATGCATTCTTGGTTGGAGGTCTATATATTATGGATAGAAATAGGTGTAATTGCTATAAATAGAATTTTTTGATTTTCATTAAGAGAACTTGAATAATTTTTCTTCATGTTAAACATCTTTGATATTAAATGAATTTAGAAATGTTTCTATATATAAATTAACATGATTTTTAAATAATTACCTTTTTTATACATTACTTCTAAAAATTGTTGCGGCCGAATTGCGACAAAAAATATGGTCGCAGAAGACGGCAGTCGCAAATTGATCGCAAGTGAGTGGTTGCAAATTGGTTGTGAAAGTGTAAGACCCTGTTCCCGGGAAGCCTCACAGTTGGTTAATCATATCATAAGTTCACTTTATAAACAAAACATTGCAGTGAAATTAAATAAACATTCGTTTAAAACTTGTAGATCATATAGTGATCATATATTTGTCTCCCAAATAAAATAAAACATTATACTTAACAAAAGAAAATGATTTCATAAACATGGATGTCATTCATTGAACACCAAGTACCTTCAATCTCTATGTCATCCTCAGCATCAGCCCTTACCTGCCAACTATTATGCATAAAAGTCAGCTTTGTTGAGTGAGTCCTAGTTTTAAGTAATATAATAAAATATATACTTTTATTTCTTTTAATGATCACGCATACTTCATAACATATAAAATTTCTTGCGACGTGTCGCTTCATTATACATGTTCATTATCTTTCTTTTATTCTTTAATTATCTTCCACTTCATCTTAAACGAGATTACACACAGCAAGAACCCCCTATTGATCGACAACGAATGTCGACCCCTGTCGGTACACATAAACACGGTAGCTAACCCTCGACATTTGATCCACACTGCAAGGCACATGGCCTGCTCATGAATACGGATCCATCATCATACATTAGACTCACATAAGTGAAGTCCATCATAGTGCTTACGGGCCCGGGGGTAACATTACTTCAGTTCCACTTTTCATTAGTTTTATCTTCCACTTTAATATATAATACTTTACTTGCTAAGTATGCAACATATCAAGTACGATTTACCATGGAGCATAACTATAATCGGAAAGATAGAATAAAATAACACTGTATAACCGACCCTCCGTGGGACAGTAGGGGTTCGGTGGCGGCAGCCCCTGAAAGCGGGGTTCTAGGGGCAACAACCCCTAGTGGGGTCCAAGGGGCAACGCCCCTGGCTAGGGCTGGGCTGCCAGGTCAGCGCGCAAAAGTTTAATTTTAAGGACTTTAAAGAGCATATTTTATTGTAAGAAAATTTTATTTTCTTGTTAAAACCCCTTGAAATCTTTACCTTGAAAACCTTAGGTTTACTATGCATAAAGAAATCTAGAACTCACCTGGTCAAAGTAAATACTCTCTTGTTTAAGCTTTTTAGGCTAGACTCGCACTACACGGCCTTGATTTATTGCTCATTTCTTGTGGGTTGAAGCTTCAACTTGCAGATATTCAATACCTTCCACAATAGAATACCAAATCCTTGAGCTTTCCTTACTTTCTTCCCTTACTTTCTCTATCTAGAAGCTTGGGGGCTAGGGTTGCAAATAAGGGGATGGAGGCTGGTCATGAATGTTTAAAGGCTGATTAAAGGCCCTTAAACCCATCAAAACTTAGCCTATTTTATGGTTAATTTAGTTCATAACCCACCTTTCCTTATTTATATTAATTAACCGTTAGCAAAGCCCATTATTATTAAATGACTTGCTTCAGAATTTCGGGGCGTTACAAGTCTCCCCCTCTTCTTTAGGTTTCGTCCTCGAAACCTGTCAGTCAGTAAAAAATTGGGGATAATACTGTCTCATCTACTCTTTGGCCTCCCACGTGGACTCCGACCCCTTTCTGTGTGTGACACCCTTTGTATTCAAGTTAGGCCGTTTTTGTTACTTAACCTCTCTCCACCATTTTATAATTAGTCAACTTTATTATTATTTCATGAAGGGGATTATTATTATTTGTATTGCTAATAATTAAACTAACAATTACATTAATAATCAAAGTTATAATTAAAATAATAATTATTAACCTTATTTATAGTTATCCAAGGTTATAGACCAAATGTAATTCAAGTAAATTGGAGGGACTAGAACGTAAATCTTTCCCACTATCTTAAAAACTAATAACCGTGAACACCTCTTCCATAGGCATTCACCTTCAACCCTAAATCGCATCTGCTTTCTAGTTTCACCTTCGGCAGCCCCTAGGCGACCTCCTCTCAACATTGTCGACGATCCCTTCTCAGCCCAAGCGACGCACCGTGACTAATCGTAGCCTCTCGTCCGCCGGTACGGTATGTTACTTCCCTCGTCTCGTGTGTTTGGTTTCGGTTACGGTTTCGTTTGAAGACTCGGTTTCTTAGTCGGTGCTTGTGTGTGTGGGCTAGGTAGTTGCGCGTCTTCATGTGTTGTGGGCGTATAGAAGTCTACGAAGGGTGGATGTGTTTCAACGGGGGTACCCCGTGGCTGCTGCG
The DNA here is from genome assembly GCA_018326465.1 of Flaveria floridana. Taxonomy (NCBI): domain Eukaryota; kingdom Viridiplantae; phylum Streptophyta; class Magnoliopsida; order Asterales; family Asteraceae; genus Flaveria; species Flaveria floridana. Next base: position 5,906 of record BJCO01478864.1, on the reverse strand, counting down.
TACGTACATATATATATGCTCCGCGTATGTATGTATGTTTTCTACGTGTATGTTTCTGCGTATATATGTGTGTATATGTTCTGTGTATATATATGTTCGGCGGATATATGTAGGTATGTATACATATATTTTCCTTGTGGGTGTGCTTAGCCGCATGGACGTATGCAGATGTATGCATGTGTGAATTGGGTGTTTTCTGCAATGTGTGCATGATGATGGTGTGTGCTTCACATATGTTTCTATGTATTAAATTAGGAGCTCATATATATGGGGGGGGGGGCTGCTGTGTTGGTGTGTGGGTTTGGGTTGTGTTTGTTGTGTTTGTATGTTGTGGTGTGTCTGTTTTGTGGTGTGATGTGTGTGCACACCGTGAGTATGTTCTTGTATGTGTGTGTGAATTTATGTGAAGTGTTGTTCAGTATGTATATATGAACATATAATTTTGTTGGGGGTGTGGTCACATATATATACATACATATATATATATATACATGTATATGTATATATATAATGTAAGTGGTATACATTGAGTGGATGTGTGTTTCATTCTGTCGAATTTGAGTATGTGAATTCTTTTCTGCCGCACACGTGTACGTTGTGTGTAAGGCTCCATGTTGTTAGAATGTTCATGAGAGGCACACGTGGAGGGCAGTGCATGTATAGATATGGGTGTTTTAGTGCGTAATATGCGTGGGTTCCAATATATATAGTAATGTAGATAAGTATGCTTGGTATGGTTCGTGTGGTAAATGTGTGATGTAATAACAATAATAGTAACATTTGGGAATATAATACCCTTACAAGTGATGAGTGAGTCATCATGTATTTGAGACTAATTAGAACTCGTGAGTATTTACATGCAAATAAGACCAACCGATAAACGACATCGTAACCGAGTCGTGAAACGCGAAACCGTACGAACCATCATTAGTATTTAATATTCAATATTAATTATGAAATAAATGTGCATTCAGTTGTTCAGAAACTTAATCGTTCGTGGTTACACTTATTGATTTTGCTGTGCTTTTAAGGTGAGTTTACAGCCCCACTTTTACTTTATACTCTTTTTGGGGAGAGAAACATGCTGCTTTCATAAACGTTACATTACATTGGAGTTTTGTAATACTGCATATACCTGATACTATGGTGTTATACTTTGCCCTTCGGACCGTTAAAATGCAAATAGCGAGGTGATTGTTAGTAGATCAACTGGGATTGACAAACCCCGCCCGGGCTAGTCGCGCTAGCTTGACTAGAGGTCAAACGGGTGAACGGTCAGCCTGTTTTACAGTGCTGTGGTGGGGAAACCACAGCCGGGCCTACATTATTACTATTGATTACATGTCAGCTCGGTCGCAACTTCATACACATAGTGATTGCTTTGGGCTAGCTACCCATTATATGCTTTGATTACTAATCCGGGAATTTCATTACTGATACTTGTTGTTTTCTGATAAACCTGTGAACTCACCAGTCTTGTACTGACTTTTGCATGTTTTCTCTTAGGTCGTTGATATGGCACATCTAGGAGCACTGCATCCATTGCATATTTTCATCATTCATTTTTAAACTGATTTCATGGTTTAATCACATTTACATTATTTAAATGGGTTTGGGCGCATGTTGCGCAGTTTTAACACTTGTTTAAACATTTTCTAATTTTGCTTCCACAATAGTTAAATATATTTGGTTTGTTTCATTAAAATTAAGCAACTTATATGTTTTGTAATTAACGAGTCATTTGGTGTAACTGGTGTTTATCTGAGATCCTAGTTATGTCACACGCCTGACGGTACTTATCTGAGATCCTAGTTATGTCACACGCCTGACGGTAAAACCCCGTTCGTGGAAATTGAGGGTGTGACAGATTGGTATAAGAGCATTAGTTATAGCAAACTAAAATGTACATCTCATTTGCATTGCATTTTAGACTATAGCTGGATTTGCATTAGTTACACATACATAGATTATTAAGTTATACTTGCTTGTTCGGTTTGCTTGAGAACTATTACTTTGGCGTATTCCTATGAGCGTTCGACTACAGGGATAGTATCTTCATCTTCTTATGCTAAGTCTAAGGGAAAAGGCCAGTTCGTCCTGATTCCCTGTTGTTACCGCCTGTTCCTTAGTACGGGTGACACCGAGTTACTGTGAGTCACAAGAAGGTTAATTACGATTGATGTTTTACCATACACTTTACATCATACATTCTGTTGGAGCATATATTATCATATATAGTGTGTCCGTCGCTTGACGAATAGTCTAGGCTTAATGTATTACACCTGATATGTTGTAAACACATGAAACTGGGTCATTCGTAGGATCATATGCGAATGAGACTCAGTCGTACGACTGAGCCATGCTAATGGACCAGTCGTGCGACTAAAAGATGCGATTGGGGCATTCGTAAGACTGAACCATAAGAATGGTCCAGTCGTACGATTGAACCATACGCATGGTCCAGTCGTACGATTGGACCATACGCATGGTCCATTCGCACGAATGGGCCCAGTCGCATCTAATATGGGCCGAGGCCTATATATACCAGTTTCAATGTGTAGAGAGAAAAAGGGTTTAGAGAGGGTTTGTGCCCGGGGCCTAGGTGCTGCCGGATAAGAGGGGAGATCATGTTCAATTTCCCCTTGCCAAGAGTCTGTATTCTTAAGTTGTAACGAGCTTAAAATCGTTATGTTTTATCAATGAAATCATTCGATTATTGTTGGTGTTATTGATTGACTTTTGGTCATTGCTGTTATTTATCCTTCCGTCAAGAACACGCTCGGATGTTTACCGATCCAGTGACTTCACACATTCCAAATTCGGATACAAAACCACTGGTATTGGACATGGATGGTTCATCGGGAGCATGTCCTACCTCTTGTTAAATGCTTTCTCAGACGAGAGATACTTATGTCATACATTTTCTTTAGCTACGTTATAACTCCTCCCCTACCCTGTGGAGCATGCAATAGTTGCGTTGGTTACTACTATAGACATTGGGAGACAACTTATCATGGTTTACATACGATAATTCCATCTTACCCATCTGACCTGAGTACATCGACGACCTCTCGCTCAAGTGAATGCCTTCCTCAACCGATTCTTTTGTTAAACCTTGGTTAACCGACCCTTGGATTAATAAACTATATCCTTGATACCCCTTATCATTGATAACACTCTGTACTTGACAATGTATGTTAGCTCGGATGGGAGGAACCAGGGGTGACCATGCAAAGCAAATTAGAATCACGGGTGCACACGTAATTGTAATTTGTTGTGCATGAGAATTCTGGCTACTTGTCGGGTGATAATGGTCATAATCAGTACAAATTTTATTTCTATACTTGGAGACATGAGGTCTCGGTTCTTATAAAACCTCACTATTGATATGGAAACAAATCCTTCATTCCTACTAGCATGAAAGTTCTCATCTACCTCGAGCCTTAATGAGATTCGTATTATGGCATTTGTCCTAGTCTCTATGAGACCCTACCCTTTCTATCTTTTTATTGATCGTGCAAAACTATCCACCTACAATGTGACAGATCTTTAAAAGTTGCAATAGAGTGGTGATACTCTCTACGCATGTAGACTTTGTTCATTGGATTGATATTAAGACTTGGAGTCTTGGTAATTTGAGCATTCCAGCATTCATTTCATTTGATATCTATAATGTTTAAGCGTATATTATATTTGATTGTCTCCCTAGTGGTGGGAATCCAATTGGATTTTTCTGGCTGACTACGTTTGGCGTAGGACCAAATAGCAAGATATTACGATGACCACGTTCATTACATCTCTGCATTTCCATTATAAGTAACAAGTGCAAGTATAATCACCATGGGTCGTGCAAGAAGAACAATTGAGAGCGTTATGTGGAAATTTTACCATACCTACAAGAACCGTCGTGTGAACATCTAGGCCAAGTCACCTCAACCACAAGAAGCACTGAAAGGATGTATGAGTATAGATAACTTGTGCATTTCAAGAGAAACTATTCAAGGCTCAAGAAGATAGGAAACCGACGGAAATGGTAGTTCTACTTTAGCATTATCTCATTCGAGTGCTGGTGGAAGTTTCATACCCAGTAACTTAAGTGGACTGCTAGAGGAAATTCTTACCAGCTTAAGTTCTAAAATCTACCATAGAAGTAACCGTTGGTAGAACTATAACCGCCACCCATGCGCTTGGCAGTTGTAATCTAGGCCTGTCTAGACAATCGTTTGATATAAGTCTGATTTCTATTACCCATGGTAGCTACGATGTTTTGGTCAAAATGGACTGGTTGTCCAAAAACAAAACATAGATCATCTGTAGAAGACGAAAGGGTTGGTGTTGTGGTTGGCATCATCTCAAACGTGAAGGTGCATAAATGTCTCAAGAAAAGGGATTACTCTCTACTGACACTAAATACAGAGAAGAAGGTGGTGTTAAAGATATTCTAGTTGTCAGAGACTTCTCAGAAGTACTTCCAGAAGACTTAACTAGTATGACCACTATGAGTTTTTGGTTATGTTGTTTGGGTTGACCAACGCACCAACGGTTTTCATGGACCTCATGAACCGAGTGCGCAAACCCTATTTTGACAAGTTTGTCATCGTTTTCATTGATGACATCCATATTTATTCAAAGAATAAGGAAGAACACAAGGAACACCTTAAACTGAATTTGGAGCTGTTGAAATGAGAACAATTATATGTTAAGTTTTCAAAGTGTGACTTCTTGATACGAGAAATACAATCTTTGGGTCATGTGGTCAGTGAGAATGGAATACATATTGACCCAGCAAAGATAGAAGCCATCAATAATTGGGCTACACCTAAGACTCCGACTGGGGTACGATAGTTTCTTTGGTTGGCTGGATATTATCGACGATTTATCGAAGGGTTTTCGAAGATCGTTCAACCACTTACAGCATTAACTCAAAAAAAGCACCACGTACAGTTGGGGTGACAAACAAGAATCCACATTTTAGGTTCTTAAGCAGAAACTATGTACGGCACCGATTCTATCCCTACATGAGGGAATAGACGATTTTGTAGTTTACTGTGATGCTTCCATTCAAAGTCTCGGTTGCTTGCTAATGCAACGCGAGAAAGTGATCGCTTATGCTTTCTGCCAATAAAAAATTCACGAGAAAAACTACACGACACACGACTTAGAGTTGGGAACCGTTGTGTGTGCACTCAAGATATGGAGACATTACTTGTACGATTCAAAGTGCACCATTTACACCGATCACAAGAGTCTCCATCACATCTTTGCACAGAAGGAGATGAACATGAGACAACATCGTTGGGTCGAGTTATTGAACGACTATACTGTGCAATCAAATATCATCCGGGTAAGGCTAACGTAGTAGCCGACGCCCTAAGTCAAAAGGAAACACCTAAACCAAAACAAGTTCGAGCATTACAGCTTACCATCCACACCGGATTACCTGATCCGATCCGTAATGCTAAACTTGAGGCTTAGAAGGAAGAAAACCTAAAGGCAGAATCCATGCGGGGTATGGAAAAGCAATTAGAGGTCAAACCTGACGAAATTCGTTACATCATGGAACGAATATGGGTTCCATTGTATGGAGAACTACGAGAGCTGGTAATGGATGAAGCACATAAGTCATGATATTCTATTTATCCAGGTTCGGATAAGATGTATTAGGATTTGAAAAACCTATACTGGTGGCCAAACATGAAAGCTGATATTGCCACTTATGTAAGTAGGTGTTTAACCTGTTTTAAGGTTATGGTAGAATACCAGAGGCCATCCAGTTTAATCCAATAACCGGAAATTCCAGTGTGGAAATAGGAGCATATCACAAGGGACTTCATCACGAAGTTACCTAGGACTCCCAGCGGATGCGATACCATTTGGGTTATAGTAGATCGCTTAACGAAATCCGC
>BJCO01478799.1:0-10270 GCA_018326465.1 Flaveria floridana | reverse complement strand
CAAGAAGAAGGAATTGATTATGATGAAGTGTTTGCTCCTGTAGCCAGACTAGAAGTAATAAGACTCTTTCTAGCATATTCAACATCCATGAAATTCACTGTTTATCAAATGTATGTGAAATGTGCTTTTCTATATGGAAAGATTGCTAAAGAAGTCTATGTGAGTCAATCTTCTAGATTTGAAGACCTAGATTTTCCACACAGGGTATACAAGCTTGACAAAGCCTTGTATGGTCTTTATCAAGCTCCAAGGACGTGGTACGAGACTCTATCATCTTTTCTTCTTGAAAACGGATATGAAAGAGGAAAGATTGATCATACTCTCTTTAGAAAGAGAAAAGGAAAAGACATGTTGATGGTTCAGATATATGTGGATGATATCATCTTTGGCTCGACAAACAAGTTTCTCTGTAAAGACTTGAAGACCTCGTGCCTTTAGAATTTCAAATGAGTGCTACGGGGGAACTCACATTCTTTCTAGGAGTGCAGGTCCAATAGACAGCAGATGGAATCTTCATCAATCAATCAAAATACGTGGAAACAATGTTGAAGAAGTTCAAGTTTACTGATTGTCAGTCCATCAGAACTCCTGTTGACACTAAAGTGAAGATTGGGGCAGATCCTGAAGGAAAACCAGTGGATCAGACTCACTATCATTCTATGATAGGTTCATTTATGTATCTAACAGCCAGTAGGCCTGACATTATGTTTGGTGTTTGTGTATGTTCCAGATATCAAGCAGATCCCAAGGAATCCCATGTGAATGCAGTCAAGAGGATATTCAGATATCTTAAGGGCAAGCCTGCTCTTGGATTATGGTATCCAAAGGAAGGAGACTTCAATCTCTATGCATACACTGACAATGATTATAGGGGATGCAATTTCAACAGAAAGTCCACTTCTGCCGGTTGTCAATTTCTTGGTCCCAGACTGGTCTCCTGGCAGTGCAAGAAGCAGACAAATGTATATGTTTCAACAGCAGAAGTCGAGTATATAGCAGCATCAGCATGTTGTTCTCAAGTACTCTAGATTCAAAACCAGATGCTTGATTATGGTTTTAACTTTTTGCACACTCCAGTTCATATTGACAACACAACAGCTATGTTCATAACAAATAATCCAGTTCAACACTAAAAAACAAAACACATTGAAATTAGATATCATTTTTTGAGAGATTATGCTGAAAAAGGGTTAATCAAATTAATACAGGTTCACACTGATAACCAATTAGTTGATTTAGTCACTAAGGCATTTGATCCAACTAGATTTGAATTCCTAGTTCAATCAATTGGCATGATTAATCTTGATTAAAAAATTAAAATCAACAAAACATTCAAATATTTCAAAAATACAAAAAGAAATTAAAAGAAGAAGTATATGGTTTATACAATTGGGAAATGATACAATTACAGTCGGTATATCATTCACTGTGCTTACTTATAAATCTCAAATGACTGACATGACTTATCTGATATGCGGGTAGGCTCAACTTGGAAAAGAAAACACATGCAGTGATGAACTAAAGCTTATATTCAATTGTGAAGCTTTCATGTCATAGTGTGTATAAGTATTGGCTTATCCAAATATGTGTGTGTAGCAACCTAAACATACCAGGTAATGATATTATATGAATAGCTTTTACTAACATCAGTTTCTCTTCTGTTTTGTTGAGCAAAGATCTAGAGAAACAAGCACATAGTGCTCATGTCATGATCTATCAAGATTCCCAATGAGGAACACATCCAACGTGGATGAAACAAAAGAATAAAATACATTCCAAGTGAATGAAGCAAAAGAATCCTAAGAGATCACCTTCCAAAGTGAAGTTAAAAGAATCCCAATATGGATCAAACTGATAAAAGGATCAAAATAAAAGAATCCCAATAAGGATCAAGCAAAATGAGATGTCATATTTTAAGTAACCTGGTCAAGTAAGAAGTTAAAAGTTCTACCATACATTGCATACAGATGGTTGACTTTGCCATGCTTTTGAGTGTGAGGTAAATGTTGAATACCCAATCAACTCAAAACATGATAAGATCATTTACATCAAAATATTAACCAAGTATGAGTTTAAGAGGATAAACATACCTTCAATCAATATGTTCATGAACATGTCTGTTTTACTAACAACTACTTGCACTTATGAAAGGTAAGATTGATATGATCCCAAAGAAAAGTATATCGCAACTTCTTGTTCAGATAAGAAAGTAAAAATCACAAAAAGATTTTCTCTTCAAAATTTTCAACTCTTTAAAGTTTCTATCTCGTATAGATATAAACTTTAAGGGGAGTAATTAAAATTTTGATCATCAATGTACAAATGTTTCCTTTCTTAAAATATAAAAATAAAAAATAGTTTCAAAAATTAGAAAATCTGACTGTGTTAGTGCAGAAGTTATACCATAGTATCTTAGTTTTTGCAGACATCTTGAAGCACAAAAGTCCAAGATCAGTCAACACTAGGAAACTTGTATCACCTCTGATGTACAAGTCAATCCAAGCAAGAATTGACAACTCAAGAGACAGTCAAAACTTCATAAGAAACAAGCAAAAGACACATCTTCATAACAATCAAAAGCAAAAGACACAGCTTCATAAAGATCAAGCATCAAAACAAAAACAACCAAAACTATCCATATTAGAAACATTAAGTGTTGACAAGTTCAAAAATTAATGCAGGTAAGAGCATTGGTTAATGCAGGTGAAGGTAACCCAAGCACATAACCAATGCGGGTAGTAGTTTTAAGTCATGAAAAACACTAGTGAAAGTAATGCGGATAAGTTAACTCTACCGCATTAGTCTCACCACAAATATCAACAAAGTTCTCAAGTATGAAAACTAATACGGACAAAAATTTGTTCATCCGCATTTGTTTTCCTCAGTGCATTTCTTGAAAATGGCTGAAGTTCAAGAAATGAGGACAACTCAGTTGTTCATCCGTATTTGTTGAAGTAAATACGGGAAGACAAATTTTCTTCAGCATCAACTACAGTGTACAAATGCTGACTAACTTAAAACATCCACATTTGCTACAGTGTTAAAGTATCTGAACTTAAACCTTTCGCATTTTATACAGTACACAAATGCTGACACACTTTACTCTTCCGTATTTGCTACAGTAAACAAATGCTGATTGTTTTAATCTTCCGCATTTAGTACAGTAATCGACTGCATTTGTTTTTAACACTTGTAAAATTTAAAAAGGACATTAAAAGGGCTATTTAAACTGATCATTATAGTTCATTTAATACTTTTCAAATTTAAGAGACTCCATAGTGCGACGAGTGAAACACCATTCCTACTGTTCTTCATCCATAATCAAATTCATCAACATCATTCGGATTTCAGTGTTCATCAAACTTCCTATTGCCTATATTTCGATTCTATACCATCGCAGTATCAAAAACAAGGTGATTCTCAGATGCATTCTAAGAAGACATTTCAAAATTCAGAACCCTAGAACTGAAATAATCTCAAAACAACCACAAACTAAGGATTAATAGACATTTACGAGTTCAATGACACTCATGATCTTGAAAATCGACACAAACAAGTGATTTTCAAAACCCTAATTAACCTTCGGATGAATAGGGGATCATCAAAACTGAAAATGTTGACTTCAAAACTTATGGTTAAATGTAAAAAGGGATTTTAATCAGAAAACCAACATCAAATAATAGATAATGCATAATAAAACTGGTCATACATTGCAAAATCAAGATTAGGTCAAATTTCTATGAAACACTACCTTTGATTGCTTAATTTTGACCATCCAAAAGTTAAAACTGAAATAATTAGCTTGATTTCACTAATGAAATTGATGATTTATTATCCATATCTAACGCATATGCATCTTGTGCAGAATCCAATGGCTAACCTAACATGGAGCAAGCTCCATAATGTCTGTGGTTTTCTTGTCCCTGATGTTTCTGAGGTAGAAGGTCTAAGAGACATGATCAGATTCATCTTGACTACTAGAGTGGCTCATGTTGTTACTGTCAGACCAATTATCTATGAGAACTTCATAAGATCATTCTGGGGAACTGCTGAAGTAATAGATATAGATGGTGTAAGGACTCTGTCAGGAAGAATTACTGAAGATCACACTCTAGCCATCACTGAGCAAACTGTGAGACAGTGTCTACAGTTTGGTGATGATGCAGACACTCCATTGGAATTGGATGACGATGAGATTATGACCTTCTTTGCCAATATTAGCTATGAAGGAGGATATGAGGGAAAGCACATTGTCAAAGGGTTGGTGGACTTGCAATGGAGATTCCCGATTCACATCTTCTAACACTGCTTGTCCAAAATGAAGACTGGTTGGAATGATATTCATGTCACTACATCATCTGCCATATGTGCTCTATGCATAAACCAACCATTCAACATGTCAGCCTATGTTTTCAATGGTTTGGTTTCTAACATCCAAGAGGGTAGAAGACACATGTTTCTAATGTATCCAAGATTTCTACAATACTTTATCAATAAAGCATTTCCTGATAGAGTGCCTGTAGGACCAGTGATGGATATTCCTCACTACAATGCAAAGTCCTACAAATACTTAAAGAGATATCCCAAGAATTTTTACAGTGGCATATTCTTTCCTCTACTACCATGGATGCTTCAACAGATCAACCAAGATGAGAATATAGAGGAACAAGAACAAGAGGCTCCTATGGATGAGCTTGTTCATGAAGAAGAGCAAGCTGCTCCTAGTCAACACAATGTTGATGAGCAAGCTGGCATTGCTGAAGAAGGACAGAGTTTAGTGTTGCCATAAGTTGATGTAGGTGGTGATCTTCACACTGGACCTTTTGTTCATGCAGCTGATATAGACTCACCATTTATGCCTACACCAATACCATCAGCTCAAAGATCACCAATCCTATTTCCATAAACACAACCAATCATCTCTCCACATATATCACCCATACACTCACCCTATATTTCACAAATTCATCATTCACCTACAACACCCATTCCATCTTCACCCACTACTGCTGAGCCTGATGAGTTTGGAGATTCTGCCAGCTCTTCAGAGGAATCCAAATCATCATCTGATGAGGAGGATCATCAAATGCAGATGCCTGTGAGGCAAGTGACTTAAGAAGCAGCTCCCTCTGAGAGCTTTGCTGAATCAGAGGAAAATAGGCCTGATGAGAAAGATGAAATGATCTCTGAGCTTCTGAAGAAATTAGCAAAGATGAAAAGTCTCTTGAATAGAAGATCTTGTATAATTCAAGACAGACTTCTGGAGTTAGATAAGAAGGAGAAAGAATTGAAAGATTTAAAAGAAAAGTATGACTCTAAAATGAAAGAAAAAGATAAAGAGATCAAAGAATTAGAGACTGAACTTCAACATTCTAGGGATGAAATCAGTGGTCAAATGGACACTTTGACCATCCAAACCATTGCTATGGAAGAACAAGAAGAACAATTGACAGAATCAGACATAATAATTGATCTGTAAAAACATATAGAAACTCTTAACAAGAGAGTTTCTGAGTTGGAGCTTTTGGTCATGATAAAACAAGAAATGGAAAAGAAGAATGATGATAAGGGAGATGAGGATGAAGTGGAGAAGAAGAGAGATGATGATAAAGATGCTAGTAATAAAAGTTCATCAGGCGAAAGTGATGATGATTGTCCTCCTAGCAAAAAGATGAAAACCACTGAGACTATAAAAGAAGCTGAGTCTAGTGGAACAAAGCACAAAGAACAGAGTATGGGCATGGTAGTATACTCAAGCAGACACACTGAAGAATCCAAAGTTGATGAAACTCAATTCAGTGAAATGATCAAAGCCCTTGATAGCTTTACATCTGAGGAATTCATCATTGATGATGAATTCTGGGACTTTATTGGAGATCAAAGACAATCTACTGAGCCTATTGTTGTGATTCCTCAATCTCCAGTACCTTTGGAAAGGGAGTTGAGACTACAGATTGTACCTGCCACTACTCTAACTGATGAACAAAAAGAAATCACCAGACATCTTTGTGAAGAACAATAATAAAAAGAAGAATCAACAGCAACAGTTCAAGAAACAGAGCAGAAAGCTACTGAATTTGTTCAAAAGGTTGCTGAAGATGTGCAAAAAGAGGTTGAAATTTCTGAATCTTCATCGGATCCCATAGTACACATGTACACCAGAAAGAGAAAATATCTATCTGAAAAGGCCAAAGGGAAAAGACCCATAGAAGAAGAAGAACCAATAAAGAAGAAACAAAAAGATGATCCTCGCAGCCTTGCAGCGATTGCTGAATTTTTGGATGAACATGAAAAGGCCGAGGCACAACTGAAAAAGAAAGCAGAATTCATTGATCTAGAAGAATGAGAGATATAGGGAGGCTATGTGGTTGATGAACCAATAGCAAGAGAAAGCCCAGTAAAGGTTGAGTCTTTAGTTCAAGAGATGGTGGAAAAGGCTCAAACAGATGATTTGATAGTAAAGGCTATGTTTCTCATCAATCATGGTTATGATGCAGATGAGGTATTTGGGATGACTTATTAGGGAATGATAGCAGAAGAAGAAAAGTTAAACAAACTGCTGGACCCTTCATATGTGACTGAGTATGAAAAGACTTAAGCATCCAAGTCACCAGTAGTTCACTCAACCTCAAAAGCCAAACAGTCTGAAGCTCCTCAATCATTATATCCTAATCCTTATTCCATGACTAATAGGGAAATGAAGGATTATCTTTCTGAACAAGGTTTCACCAAGAGAAAGCTTGGAAACATGAAGACTAACTCTTTGAGGGCTGCCATGTTAAGAGTGATAAATAAAAAGAAAGAAAGGCTGAAAAAGCTTGAGGAAGAGAGAATATGGTAGAAACCAAGATCAAGTATATCAACCCAAGACATCCAACTCACACACAAAGATCATGATTCTTCAGCACCTGTACTTCATAGAGATCCTGAGTGGTTTGCAGAGCCTTCTCAACTAAATCTTCAAGAGGGTCTCACCACTTCAGAGATGATCAAAGGTGTATCTACTCCCAAAGGCAAAGTGGATAAAAAAATCATGGCCTGGACGTATGATAGTGACTGGAACATGTTCATGATAAAAAGAATCTCAGGGTTAGTTCAGTTCTTCAAAGAGTACTCTGCTCTGGTGAACTCCCTGGAGATACATGATTTAAAGGAAATAGCCAACTTAGAGTTGATCAATCACAAGGCTATGTTTTGAGTGTATGAGTTTAAATATATTATAAAGATGTTCAAAAGGACGAACAACTTCAAATCTCTAAAGGCTATCTGTATGAGGAAAGATAGATCTTTCATCAACCCTCTTGAGAAGAAGAAAAGGACCAAGGAGGCTGAAGAAGTGGTATTTCCAGAGCTGAAAGGAAAGCCCACAGAGTCTCTGAAGAGATAGATGGTGGCAGGTACTCACACCTCTAAGCCAATCTCTAATGTCTTTTATGATGAGAAAACTTATGAGTTGGTGATTGAAAAGAGGTGGGGAGGAAAGGAGGGTGTTGAAATCAGATTATTTAGTGGATATGAGGTAAGATTGCTTGATGATTCTATATCCACTACATTTACACAAGGCACTTCAGAGATATCAGCAACAAGCTTGGAAAAGCTGATATGCTCTTCTTTCTCAAGTGTATCAAACTTCTGAAGATAGTCTATGACAGAATCAAAAACAAGAGAGAATAGAGGAGGAAGAAGAAGACTCCTTTACAGCTGGGTAACATTGTAAAGGTGGAAGTAGATATAGAAGGTTCTTTGCTGATACATAGAGATGGATTGTCCACAATATCAATATAGGAACCCATATCTCTAAAGAAGCTACCCATTAAAGCCATCTATATGATGAGCCAAATGAAGATCCATGTGTTGAGAAGAGAAAACTTGGCTGAGGCAAGACACTTATCCAACATGATCAAAGCCATCTTGGATCCTTCATACATAGACCCAACTCCAGCTACATCTCCTCCTACTACTCAAGACTCAGCAGAATCATCACAACCTCATCCACCATCAAAACCTTAAAGTTCCTAGGCTGTATAATCCTTAGGGGGAGTATTGTTGGACCCTGAAAGGATCATACATGCCAATTCAAGTAGTGGATGATAGTTTTTCTGCTGGAAATCTCCCTAAGTCCAAGAACCAATACGAATGAAGAATCTGCATCAACAAAAGAAGATCAAGTGTCGGCTATCCGCATTTGTATATGCGGATGACCAAAGAACAAATGCTGATAAGTGTTTGTCCTTCCTCATTAACAAATGCGGACAGACAAACAAATGCTGACAAGGAAGTGTACATCCGCATTAGTTAATGCGGATGCTTAGCAAGAAATGCACCAAGTGTTTGTTCATCCGTATTTGTCAATGCTGATGACCAAACACTAATGCGATAGAAGAAAAAAATACTGATGAAGATCAACACATCCGCATTAGTTAATGTGGATGAACAACAACAAATGCTGATGCAGACTTTTTGTACTTAGATTAGATTATAGTACAGGGGTAATATAGTCTTTTGTAAAGGCTTCCTGTCAGTCGATAAATAGAATAGAAATCCTTGTATGTGAGGTGACCGAGGATAGACAGAGATTAGCTATTAGACAATCAGAATATTTTGTTTTATCTTATGTTCTCAAGGTTTATTATTACTGTAGATTGTTCAAACCCTAGCATTTATTGTAACCATTCACCTTAATCAATACAAAGAGCATTTATGAGTATTTCATGCATTCAATGATCTGTGATTGTTTGATTCTGCCTTACAATCATTGACTCAATCATTATATCCGGTCCTTGTTGTTTCACAACAACAGAGAATTCACTCTCATAACCTATTAAAATTCATATCGTGCTTTTCTTATTATGATATGACCTTGGTAATGATGAAATGCTTTGTAATATGTTATGTTATATTATGTATAACCTAAGAATGAAAGTGAAACCTAAAGAAATGTTATTGGGCCCATAGCATGTACCTTTGTAAAGTGAAGCCTTGTAAGCAAAAGGGAAGAGGAGGGTTGCATTTGTTTTGCCCTTATAACAATAAGGCCTGGATTGGCATGTCAGTAAAGTAATGGCCCATACAAGCAGGTCAGTAAGGCCTAGATTGGCATAACAGTAATGGCCTGGATAGGTATGACAGTAAGGCCTGGATTGTTATGTCAGTAAAGTCTTATGTTCATCATAGGCATCGATAGTGACTGGGAATTTATGGATAATGAAGAGGCATAGATATCAAATAAATGAAAGTCTTGACAATATGATAAAGCAATAGTCTGTGTATAGTAATGTTCGGATATGTAATGACTACTTTCGAATGATAAAGTTAATGTACCTTAATAAAACGTTATCTGATAAAGTAAACCTAGGACTCACTCAGCGAATCTAACTTTTGTATGCATATTAGTTTGATAGGTGAGTTGTTGGACTTAAGTGAATGTGGGCATGGATTCTAGAAGCTACTTGACATCTGAAGGCTGGCATCCCAGATTAAGAAGATTATTAAAAGACTTTTAAAGACTATTTGATGTTTTAAATACAATGTTAATGTTTTATTAGAATTATGTGGTAATGGGTTTAAACCTAATGTACTTTTTCATTGCAATCTTTATCTAAATGAATATTTTAAATCTATGTTTTGCTATGAATGACCAACTGTGAGGTTTCCTGGGATCAGGGCCTTATACTCGGTCGACTCACAAACCCCCCAAACCAGAATGAAACGAAACATAACAAAACTTAACGAAACAAAACGATATGAAATTTGGGACACTTGCTGTTAGCGGCGTGAGAGCAAGGAAGACAAGTGCACGAAACGGTAACATCAAAAGGGCAGCCGGTGATGGCTTTGGGAAGGACTTGCGGGGAGGGTTGTGTGTTTGGGGTTACAGCCAAAGAAAAGAAATATTTATATATAATAAATAATTTTACACTTAGGACCCCAAACTATTTAAGAATTAATTCCTTTTAATTTTAACAATGATTTATTTAGACCCTAAACTATTTGTTTCTATTTTTATTTAACCCAAACTTCAAAACGTAAGCCTTTACGAACCAACATAGGGAAAAACATACATGAGCTATGACGTGACGCAAAATAATATTAGAGCGTTCAAACTTTGCGACGTCGCGAGCGCAATTTGATTGGTTTTTATGCAAATGATATAATAATAATAATAATAATAATAATAATAATAATAATAATAATAATAATAATAATAATAATAATAATAATAATAGGAGGAGGAGGAGGAAGAGTACGAGGACGAGGACGAGGAAGACAG
>BJCO01478690.1:0-16510 GCA_018326465.1 Flaveria floridana | reverse complement strand
CATTTTGTTGAGGAGTTCTAGCTGCACTAAATTGATGAGCGATGCCTTTGGTTGTACAAAATGAACTCATGTCTTCATTCTTAAATTCTGTCCCATTATCACTTCTAATTGTTTTAACTTTATGATCAAGTTGGTTTTCAATTTTGTGATAAAATCTTTTATTAGTTGGGACGCTTCGTTTTTATGAAGTAAGAAGAAGACCCATGTCAATCTGGAAAAGTCATCTACGATTACTAAACAATACTGTTTCTTTCCAATACTCATAACATGAGTTGGTCCAGAAAGGTCCATATGAAGTAACTTCAAAGGAGAATCGTTTGTGTTCACTAGCTTTGGCTTGTGAGAAGACTTATGTTGTTTTCCTTTGAGACACGTTGAATAGTGGTCAACAAAGTGAAATTCTTTCTGGGGAAAACCAATGACATGATTTCCGTTGACCAATCTATTCTAGTTTTTGAAATTCGTGTGTCCCAAACGTGTGTGCCAAAGCTGTGACTCATCAAAAGATGCTTTTGACAGAAGACATGTTTCTTCTTTTGGTAAAGCAGAATTGAGGTTTAAGACATAGGTGTTATTCTTCCTTGGGGTCTTCAAGACAACCTATTCTTTAGGAATTTAGACTCCTGGTTTCAGAATGTTGCAATGAGTGTCAGTGAAGTGAGTTGAATATTTCTTGTCGCAGATCTGAGACACACTGAGCAGATCAAAATTTAGTTGTTCACAGTAGTTCACTCTATCAAAGCTCAACATCCCATTTGTCACAGATCCTTCACCAGTAATTCTACCACCTTGTGAATCTCCACCAAATGCCACAGTTGTTCCTTGAATATGCTTAACGATCTCTAGTCATATGTCGGGAGCACCCACTGTCCACATACCATATACTATTGGAGCTGTATAAGTGACCCTGCAAGCACAAAAAGAACTAATTAGAGTGTGGAACCCAAGCCATGATGGTCTTGGGTTTCCCGTTCCTATCCATGATAGTAACTTTTTGGTACTTTCCTCTAAATTGTGACTTGGGGGATGTTGTTAATTTTTATTTATACCTTAGTTGTTTCATCATATCCACATCAACTAAAGAGTCAGAAGAGTATTCAAACCTTTGATCCCTATTCTTCTTCAAAAACTGAACCTGTTTTTGATTATCAAACTTTGTTTTTGGATTATGAAAATGACGAGGTTGTCTAAATTTATGTTTTATATTTCTTTGAATTCTTTTTAACTCTTTCAGATTACTCAAATCATCATCAGACCTGGAATTCTTGAACAATCTATTGGTAAAATGACTGTTGATTTTAGGCTTTGCAGATGTGATTGGTGAAATGGGCTTGTTTTGAGGAATTCTCGGTCCCTTTTGTTTGAAGAAACAATCAGATGTGTTGTGGTTGGGCATATCACAAACGAAAAAATATTTGTTAAAATAACAATTTTTGGTGGAATGATTGTTCATGTCACAGATTGAGCAATATTGATTGAAAAAGCACTTATCTGTTCTGTGATTTGATATTTCACATACGTCACAATACATGTGTTTGTTTCTAGACACTGATCCTGGTGTTGATGTCTCAGTGACTTTACCAGTTTTTGACTGAGCCTCAATTTTTGATTTTGGTGAGGAATCATAATCAGTCCTTTTAGTAGTTTGTTTCACAACACTACTAGTCTTCATTTTCTTTGACTGATTTTGCTTTCTTAAACTTTTCCTGTCCTCTTTTTCTTGTTGATTTATATGATCTTTATTAAAAATACCAAAACCAACTCCTTGCTTTGGTTTTGATGATTGAGGATCTGATCTGATCTTTGATTTTGAAACCAGTGAGATTTTACTTTTGATTTTTGGTGAAACTTTATCTGATTTGATTGAATCCTTTGGAGATTTAATCTCACAATCAGATCCGCTTTCAGCAGATGGTGTCACAGAATCATCAGATATCTTCTTTTCTTTGGAAATTGCAGGAACAAATTTCACAAAAGGCACTATGGATTTAACAGAACTTGTTGGTTTAATGACCTTCACTGCTTTGTCTGAGTACTCTTTGATTTTGATAGGATGACCTAACTTAATTTTCTCCTCATTTGTTTCAATGTAAACACTTGGATTATTTTGAGGATTAGTGATTTGAGTTACTATTGTCTTAGGTTTAATAGTTGTAGGTTCATTTTTTTCAAAAAGAGTGACAGACTCAGGCATGATAGTGTAATTATCATTATATGGTGGGGGACATGAATTGTATCCAATCCTAGTCATATTTTTGTGCTCCTTCTGTGAATCAAGCATCTCTTGCATCTTAGTTGAAGACAGTTGAAACTTTTCAAGTTTCACTTCAGTAACTGATTGCTCAACTTTGGATTGAGCTAGCATTTCAGTTAGTTTATCATTTTCAGCTGGAAGAGTGTACTTTCTCCATGTAGTTTTTCTATATCTGAGATGAGAGATTTGATTTTTATTTCAAAGCATTTGATTTCTCTTTTATACATCTCAGATTTTACCTTTTCTTCTTTGATTTTAGCAACCAATTTATGATTGTGCTCACGGTAACCCTGTAGTTCAGCAATACATTTATCACTACACAGATTTGATTTTACCTCAGAAGGCATTGGAGTTGGGCCATCATTGATGTGAGCCATGAGAGCATGATTTTGGAATTGAGGATTCACTTCCTTATTATATAAGCTCCAGTCACATACTCCATCTTGTTTGATGATAAGTGTATTTGAAGTAGATTGGTTGGTTTCATGAGCTTGATTGGTCAGTTGTGGCTGACTCTGGTATGAATTATGATGTTGTTGTTGGTGATGATACTGGTGCTATTGATGATTGTTTGACTGATAGCTTGAGTTTGGTTGTGATGTTGATTGGCCTGGAAAGTTCCTTTGAAAGCTACTGTTGTTTCTTCTAGGAGCAATGCATTCTCTTGAAAAATGGCCAGTCATACCACAACTGAAACATTTGATCTTGGATTTGTCATATCCAAGTTTTGTATTTTCATTTTAAGCTTTCTCCCTTTTTTGAAGAACTTCTTGGCTCTCATTGCTATCATAGCCATTTGCCATTGCAGATCCATTTCTTCCACATCATCTAGATCCATTTTTGCCAAGTCTTCTTGGATCAGGTGGTAGAAGTGAGTCTACCTCCCAAGTATGCTTCAAAGCTTGCAACAAAGGCATTGTAAGTTGCCTTTTGCTCTTCAGATCTTTGGTTTTCAGACATACCAGTGGGAGTGGCAGTGAACCTTGTTGGTTGAGCTGATGTTGATGGCTTGTTTGTTGATGGAGCAGCAATGAAACCAGTTGTCTTTACTTGATCTCTTGATGAGAGAAAATCATCATCTTTAGTAATGAAGGCATTTTCCACTAAGTGAGGGTCTGATGGAAATTTATATGCTTTAACAACTCTAGGTCCCCTAAGGTTACTCCTCCTTTCATCAAGTTCAAGAGCTTCAATTTTAGCTATCATGATGTCCAAGGTGGTACTCAAATCAAGAGTGTTCTTCAGCATGGTAACATTTTGTTTCTAGCTTTCGGAAGGATGTAAAGCATTTTCTTGTTCAACTCTTTGACTTTATATGTAACCCCCATAATCTTCAAGTCATTCACCTGCTACATAAATCTATGCAATTGTTTTGAGATTGACTCCCCCTTGGAGTGATGAAAGGATTCATATTGATTAACAAGTTTATCCTTGTTAATTTCAGCTACTTCACTGCTGCCTTCACACATACTCAGTAGTGCATCCACACAGCTTTAGTTGTTCCATAGTTCTCAAGCCTTTTCAGCACATCCATTTTCAGTGCTTGAGTTAGAATGGAATAAGCTTTGAGATCAATTTTTATCT
The DNA here is from genome assembly GCA_018326465.1 of Flaveria floridana. Classification (NCBI taxonomy): domain Eukaryota; kingdom Viridiplantae; phylum Streptophyta; class Magnoliopsida; order Asterales; family Asteraceae; genus Flaveria; species Flaveria floridana. The sequence goes on along the minus strand of BJCO01478690.1, from coordinate 12,672 downwards.
TTTTTTAATCATCATCATCAAGAGTACTTTGAATCAATTTTTATCTTTTTGTAATCATCATCATCAAGAGTAAGATCCTCTATGGGTATTCTTGAGGTTTTGTATAGAGCAGCTTGATCAGCAGAAAGTGTTACTGGAATATGAGGCCCTTTACATATGGAAATCCAATAGTCTGGATCTACACCTGTAATGTAATTCATAAACGTAATCTTCCATTGCTTAAACTCAGATTTGTGTTTAAGCATAGGAGGTTTAGGAGTATGACCAAGTTTAGAGAAACTATATGAATCCATTTTAATAAGCTATTTTAAATTGTTTAGATACAGATTAGGTTTATTCTTAAGTCCTCCAAGTCCAGTAAGTCCAAAACAGGCTTATGTAATCAGATCTGCTAAGTGTAGGTTAGAAATTTGTTAGAACTTCTTTTGTTGAGTTTCTGATTTAGTTTCTTGTCTGATTTTATGTTGAAGCAACTATTCACAGATTTGTTTTTAGAGGTAGATGATGAATAAACAGTGACTATCGAAGTATTTCAGCAGATATTCAACTTGTATACTGAATAGGGGTACTCAAACACTCTACCAGCAACTCAATCACCAGATCAATCGAGTTCAGCTTAGATCTATACAGATCTGAAGAAGAACCGAGAGCCAAAGCTCTGATACCAATTGAATGGGTTTTATAAGAATCAAGTTCTCTGCTGTTGTGAAACAACAAGGACCGAATATGATGATTGAGTCAGTGATTGTATGGCGGAATCATACAAACATAGAACATTGAATGCAAGAAATACTCATAAATGCTCTTTGTATTGATTAAGATGAACAGTTACAATAAATGCAAGGGTTTGAGCACTATACAGTAACAGGACACCTTGTGGACAAAATACTATGATATTCTGATTGTCTAACGTTAGAGTAAAGTTAAAAGTCTAAGTCACCTCACATACGAGGTTGTCTATTCTCTTTATAGGCTGACAGGAAGCCTTTACAAAAGACTAAAATACCCCTATATATAATCTAGTCTAAGTACAAAAGGTCTTCATCAGCATTTGTTTTGTTCATCCGCTTTGACTAATGCAGATGTGTTGCACTTCATCAGCATTTGTTTTTCTTCAACCGCATTAGTGTTTGGTCATCAGCATTGACAAATGCAGATGAACAAACACTTAGCGCATTTGTTGCTAAGCATCCACATTAGTAAATGCGGATGAGTAAATCTCCTGTCAGCATTTGTTCGGCTGTCCGCATTTGTTAATGCGGAAGAACAAATACTTGTCAACATATGTTCTCTGGTCATCCGTATGTACAAATGCGGATAGCCGACACTTGTCTTCTTTTGTTGATTCAGATTCTTCATCCTCATTGGTTCTTGGACTTAGGGAGATTTAAGCAGAACAACCATCATCCACTACTTGAATTGGCATGTATGATCCTTTCAAGGTCCGACAAGCTATTTGAGGGAGAACATAGAGGCAAAGGGTAAGGAGGGTTTTTGTATGTACCCTAGGTTTCTCCAGATGATTATAAACGAGAAGCTCCCCTCGCTATCCAAGAATAAGGACGACGAGGTAGTGTTAGAGTTTATGGATGATACTACCTTAGGGAAGATCAAGGTGTACCGGGGTAAGCAGGTGAAGCCCCCGGTTAGGAGGTTGTTTGGTCATCTAGCCAACATCGACTATGTCGCGTCATCCAGAAAGAGGTGGCGACATGATGACAACGACTCCGATGTTGAGCCTGTCATGATCCCAGATGACGACGACGATGATGACCAAGATCATGGTCAAGGTGGTGGAGAGGAGGGCTCGAGCCAATCATGAGCCACTTACACGTCTACTGTTCCTCCACCAGCTCAGCAAAGTGGTGTTTTAGCACCTGGTGGATCCGAGCAAGCTGCCATCCACCAGGACTTTCTGATAGACGACGATGATGAGTCTGATGATGAGCCTCTCACCAGGAGAGTAGGTAGCAGGGTTGTAGCTACAGAGAAGGGCAAAAAGGCGGTTGGCGGACGCCCAACTGTTACTGAGGGTGGTGACACTGATGTCATAGATCCATCATACACACCCAACCAGCCGATCAGCCCAGGGGAAGCCCCGATTACCAAGGGTTCTAGGAGGAAAAGGATGGCCTAACCCTATGGCAAGAAGGGTAAGAGGCAGTGGGTTGTACTGATCAGTTCTTCCACCACCACAGCCACTGCCACCACCACTGTAACTGATACTACCACCACTTCCACCACCTCCCCCACTACCACCACTTCCATCCCAGCCATCACCACTACCATACCATCCACCACTCATATATCCACATCTACCTCACCCACCATACCCAAAACAGTTCCACCACAATCCATTCCTATTCCTACTCCTATCCACACCACATCCACCACTGCACCTACTATTCCCCAAGCGAGCACATCCTTCCAGTTCCCACCTCCACAGAGCTCTACTTTACCCATGGTTGGGTTAGAAGAATAGCTGGCCAACCTAAATAGATTAGTGCTTAAGCTATTGGCAACTGATGATCTGAGGGCCAACCAGCTGAACCAACTGATGGCGGTAAATGCAGCACAGGGCAAGCAGATTGCCTAGCTTACTGAGAAGAACGAATCTCATGAGAGAGCTTTAGTTCGAGTTCATAATACCCTGCAAGCTCAAAATGAGCTAGTGCTTGCATCTGCCAAACGGATTGAGGAGTTGGAGAAAAAGAATAAGAAGATGATGTTGAGGCTGAAGGGAACGAAGGGTGAGCCTCTGAAGATTAAGGGTGATGGAGATGATGATGAAGATGATTCAAGTGATGATGAATCAGAAGAAGAAGAAGGTGATGAGGAGGAAGCCGGAGGGAGTGGAAAGGAGAAAAATGGTGATGATGATGATGAGGATCATCCAGCAGGTGATGCAACTACATCAGCCTCGACTAAATCAACAAGGGAGAGGTGCACCAAAAGAAATCAAGATCAAGGAGCCTCGTCCTCAGCTCCTCAAGCTGAAGAGTCACAAGATCAAGGCAAAGGTAATGATTAAAATGTTTATGTATTTGAAACTTTTGTATTTAAATTGTGTATTACATTAATGTAATTAATGAAAATTTATGTTTAATGTCTTGATTAATGATTAATGTGTGCATTGTTGGTGGTGTAATCGAACAGATAAAACTCAACAGACCGATGATTATGATGTCGCTCCCCTTCAGCAAATCAAGACTCAACTCACTATGATTCTTGATTTGCAAGGGATCGTTAGACGGTCTGTGAGTTACACTCTAGTAGAAGGAGAAATTATCCATGACTTGACAGACGAGCAGCTCGCTGATATGCTTAGACTAAATCCTGATGAGCTTGTCAAATATGCTCCAGAAGTAGATGTTATGAGTGACAAGGAGCTACAAGGTGTGGATAAGATAGAGATCGAGGATGTCACATCAGACTACTATCTTGAGTACACTGACTCTGAGAGTAATGTTATCCCTGACTTGGGTGAAACATTTGTCAGTGATACTTTTGACAAGCTAGATGAGAAAGAGAAAGAAAAAGAAAAGGATGAAGGTAAAGCCCAAGCTATAGACGCTGATGTTAACCTAAAGAAAGCTGAATGGGTTGCGTGTTTGAGAGAGATGAAAGCACAACGTGAACCTACAAAGCTGAACACCTACACCAAATTGCACAGAGTTAAGAGAAATCAAAAAGTGTCAGGCAAGATCATTTGTTGGGCTTATTTTGAGGATCTAGATGTATATGCTGTGAAATGGGAGAAGGGGATTGAGTACTTCAGAGATCCACATGATCTGAAGACTCTCCCTGGTTTTGAGTTGAATAGATTGGCTTGTCTAGATCTTTTGTATGCCAACCCTAGGAAGATGTCGGGCTGGTTTGAGACGGCATTGAAGAAAGAATACCACACCAGATGGGTAAACTTCAGACCTCAACAACCTAAGAGGTTCATTCATAAGATTGAAGTTGACCCTATCACTGGAAGGCCTAAGGTGGTGCTGAAGTGGAGTCCCCCACGCACGATGTCTAAGATTCCTTAATGGGAGATGCCTCAGGAGTTCACTCCACACTTCAAATGGTGGTATTACGATTGGAGGATGGGGGAAGCGGTCATAGTTTTGAACAGAGAAGGAAAGATAGAGACGATTAGGGTATTCGACCCGATATGGCTTACAAACTTTTCTACTGATGATGTCTACATGTTATACAAGTGGCCACTGTTCTATGACATGCAAGATATTGTACAAGCTCTCCAGTTCCAACACGTTATACGACTCTACTTGGCTTTTGAGATACACGCGGGAGTCACCAAAGAGGAGAAGTACAAGTAATTTCTAGAACATGTGAAGAATGTTAGACAATAGGATAAACTAGGTCCAAGGGGGCGTTTGTTGATACACTGTTCCTAGTTTATGTACTTCAATGTAAATGTCTTTCATTTCTTACACAAATGTAATGCAAATGCTTAATGAAATATGATATGCGTTTTGATGTTTAATTGTCTTTGCTTATATCATATTCTTATTGTAATTGGTATTACTCATTTTTATGAACATTATATATAGGTTTGAGGTTGTTGTACATAGTTCTGAGTCAATAATGATTCGGAAATGTGTTCAACTTAGTCCGGTGGTTATTCATGCTAATGGACCATACTTATGGACCATATGCACGAATGAACCATACTTATGGACCAGTAGCATGACTGAACCAGGAGACTGGATCAGTCGTATGACTGAGATATAAGATTGACTCAGTCGCGCGACTAAACCTTTAGTCATGCGTATGAGTCAAATGCATGAGTCAGTCGCACGACTGAACCTATAAATACCACATAATTCATGGAAAAACATTACACTTCAAATATTATCATACCCTAGCCATCCAGAACGTCCCAGTTCATCCATCCAACTTCATAGTTCGTTCCTGATTGATTCCAACTCATTCTTAACATTTGTTTAGTTGTTAGATCGATCAGGTTGTCGTTCTCACTGATTGGATCGCCAATCAAATAGAATTCCGTGCTATTTGATGTGGTCTCATGCAGAATCAATTAGTACTCCATATAAAAACGGTCCTAACATCATCCACATAAATCTGGACTAGCAACATGTCTTTTCTTTTTCTCTTTCTGAAGAGAGTCTGATCAATCTTTCCTCTTTCATATCTATTTGTGAGCAGAAAAGATGATAGAGTCTCATACCCCTTTCGTAAGGAAGACCATACAAAGCTTTGTAAAGCTTGTAGACCCCGTGGGGAAAATCTGGGTCTTCAAAGCCTAGAGGTTGACTCACATAGACTTCTTCAGCAATCTTGCCATAGAGAAAGGCACACTTCACATCCATTTGATACAACATGAATTTCATAGATGCGGAGTATGCAAGGAAAATTCAGATAGCTTCTAATCTGGATATAGGAGCAAACACTTCATCATAGTCTATTCCTTCTTCTAGTCCGTATCCCCGTGCCACTAATCTTGCTTTGTTTCTGATGACAATGCCGCTATCATCAGTCTTGTTTCTGTATAGCCACCTGGTACCGATAGGGTATTGACCTTCGGCCAGATTTACCAGTTGCCATACTTCTTGTTTCTTGAACCGAAGCAACTCTTCCTACATTCCCTCGATCCAACTATTATCTTGAAGAGCCTTTTTTATGTTCTTGGGTACTGTCTGGCATAGAAATCAAGAAAACAAACAGATGTTTGCAATACTTGACTTGCTTCTATCCTGGTGGTTGGAATGGAGTCACCAGCAATTGATACATCAAGGTTGGAGACATTCAGATCATCATGGTAAGAGGTATTATTAGGTTGTGATATGGGAGAGTGATGAAAGTAATCAAAGGCTTCATTGGTTTCTACATGAGCATCTGCTGCACTTTGAACACTGTCATCATTTTCATTTCTCTCAGTTTCAACTGGAACAGTAGCTGGTGTTGGATTCCTCACTTCATTTGATGGTTCATCTGAAGGAGTAGGCATAGAACTAGGACCAACCTCAGTTGAAACACTTTGATGTTGTGGATCTTGTTTGACAGGATTAGCTTGTAAAGGAACATCTTCAACTGGTTGATCAGTAGAAGTAGGAAGGATCATAGGAAAACCATCTCTTCTTGCTATCGTTCTTGAAGATTCAGCTGATTGTAGGTTACCTGCATATGACAAGTGGAATTGATAAAAAGATCTAGTAAATGAGTTAATATCAAACAACCAGTCGGGACCATTGATTGATTTAGAAAATGAGTGTTCCTTGAATTGAACATTGGTTGATTCATCAGTTATGTTCAATCTAGAATTAAACACTCTGAAAGATTTTGAATCTGAGGAATAACCTACAAAGAATCCCTCATCAGACTTTGGAGCAAACTTTCCCAAATGATCTCACATGTTTAATATTGATACAGGACTACCAAATGACTTGAAGAATCCAATGAATGGTTTTCTTAGAAAAATAAGTTCATAAGGTGTCTTATTGCTTTCTTTGACTAGCAAATTTCAATTTTATACAAAGCAGGATGTGTTGACTGCCTTAGCCCAAAAGGTAATTTGATAGGATCAAATGCATCAATATGTAATGAATTATGTAAACAATTTAAAGAAAACACAAACAATTGTAATCAAATCAAGCACATATCAACAAAATTCATGATTTCATTGATATAGAAAAGACAATTACAAGAGTAAGAAAGCAGAACATACAAAGTATTACGTCTACTAATTCTACTCTAGTCTAAGCTATATATACTACTAACAAACTAGAGACTATCTATTTACAATTTTAGTCCCTATACTATGACAAAATTGTAAAAGACACATTAAGACTAATGTTAATCTTTCTAGAGTACTAACAATACTCCCCCTAAGATTGACATTTGTCTTCGGTCTTCAAAAGTCTTCTATTTGTCTTTATCTTCTCTTGTCTTTGCTTCTGAATCTTTTTCTCTTTGACTTTAGCTATCCATCTTCTCTTTAATCTTCTGTCTTCTATCTTCATGTATCAAAGAAATCTTCTGGTTCTTCTTTTATCTTGATCATTGGTTTCTTCTTATACATCTCTAGCTCCTTCAGTGCATTCTCAATTGAAGACTTGAATTTGCTAGCAAGAACAACTTGTTCTGGTTTTGATTCATTTGTCTTTATCTCCATCTGCTTAATTCTTTCCAAAGTATCCTTTGACAAGCATGCAATGTCAACATTAGCATACAATTCAATAGGACGTTTGCTTTCTTTGCAAAACACCTCCAGTATGCCTTTCCTTGAGATTCTCATAAATTCAATATCATTAATGTCTCTTTTTACAATATTTGCATAAGCGAGAGCTTTTCGCAATGAAATTCTTTCCATAGCCGCATTCATTACATTAATCATTGACATAAAATATTTCTTATCATTTTCAGCAATCTCAGGATTCACCTTCTCAAAACTTTGAACAGCAAGAAAAGAGATAATTTGGGTGTAACAATCTGAGCTCAAAAACTCCAAACAAATTAATCATATCTACATCCCAATTCTTAAGATTTCGGACCAACTTTAGTTCAAAAGTTTCAGAATTGTAAAACCATCTCAAGATAGGTTTTGATTTTTGAGTACCTTCTATTACTTTCAACCCCGGATTAGTAACTTTATGAAAATAATGATCACAAAATTCCAACATGAAATGATCTTCTTCTTTATTTCTTCCTTGATATTTGTTTTGCTTCTTCAACTCAGTGAAATATTCCTTATCTTCTTGTTCACATCTCATCTGAAGAAAACATATATCTCGACTCATACCTCTGTGAAGTAACTCAACAAACATTTTCCCACGTTTAGCATTAGATGGGTTAATCAGAGATAATTTGTCTAACTCCTTCAAATCTTGCACTGGAAGCTTAATTATGCTTGAGTAAAAATCATAGACATCACATACAGCATTTACTCTTTTAATAAAAAAGACATCAAATATCTCATCGTACTTCCATGCAATGATTTTAACTTGGTTAGAGAAATCAGGTGCAATCATAGCATTCAACAGTTCAGCTACTGACTGTCCTTTTTGCAATATGTTTCTAACCATATCTCCTGTACTTCTTGATTTATCCAATATATGCCTTTGCTCAGGAGTGGCTTTATATGCTTCTTTCTCAGTACCAGCAAACATCTTCATCAGCTCTTTTCTGCTATCATAATTGCTATACTTCCTTGCCATAGACTGAATATCTTTTGGTTTCAACATCTTTGATCTTTTTGTAATCTCTGGATATTAAGGGTTGTCTGTGTCAAGAATAATCATTTTATTAGCAATCTTTTCAGTTTCCTTAAAACTTCTAACAAGATTCCTCAATAAAGTGGACTGGAGTCTTTTAAGACTTTTTCGTGGGTAATTTCTTGCTTGTAACCATGATCTCAATGCTATCATATTCATATCATCAGGATTAGGGTGATGTAACTCAGACTTTGGTAAATCATCTACATTGATTACCTCTTGAGATCTAACCCATTCTCCATCTTCGATTATTATCTTATTTGGATCAATTGGTGCTACAGACTCAGCTGTGACACACTTCTCATATTCATCATTGATCCGAGACACTGTTTATCCATCCAAATAGACTCTTTTATACTTCATTCTCACCAGATAATTATATCTGTCTTCAAAGTCAACAGGAATTTCATCTCGATCATGAGATTGAGCAATAGGAGATAAAGTTCTTTCAAAGTTTACTTCATCAATATCCTCATCATTCAAAACTTCATCATACCAATCATCCTCAAATTCATCTTCTATATCATCTAACGCTCCAATCTGTTCTTGAGACACTTTCTCTTGAACTTTTTGACTTTCATCATCAATCCTTTCTCCCTAATTACCTTCTTTCTCAATTTCTTTTTCAACTCTTTGAATTTTGGAGGAAGATTCCGGTAAAATTGAATCATCTACTTCATTAATCTTTCTTTTACCTCTATCACTTTAGGAGCTTCATCTATAATTTTAGGAGCTTCAACATCTATTGGATTAATTTCAGATACTATTACCATATCTGGAGATGTTGTCTTTTGAGGCTCTTGATTCTTTCTTAGTTCTTCTTTCAATTTCTCATTCTCCTCAGTTAATCTCTTGAATCTCTCTTCCAAAAGATCATAATCTCTAATCATAAGCTCAAAATTCTTTATGACATCATCTTTATCCTTTGAATAACTCTCAGGCTTTTCATTCTTGTCTTTGATATCTTCTTTGAGATTTTTATTTGCATATCTCATCAAACTCAAATCCTTTCCATACTTCATGTTTCCTTCTCACAACATATCAAGTTCGACTTTAAGATCAACAATTACTTTCTCTTTAGATACATTTTCTTCTTTAAGAACATTCAACTCATCCAAATCAAGTATCTCCTCTGTTTGTACAGACACGTTATGTGTTGCACTTACAGGCATTTCTTGAGTTTGAATGGATGGTGTGTTCTCGGAATTATACATAAAAGCATCCATAAAATCATACTCAACTGTTTGATTTTGCATATCAGCTTCATGCTTAACTTCCTCATTCTGAATGTTTATTTCATCAACAACATTTTCAACTTCATGTACAGATTCATCATGAATCACATCATCTACATCTTCGGGAGCTTCATTCACATCATCATTTTGTAAATCGCCACCAGATATTCCTTCTCCTTCATGTTGAGCTTCATCGACATGCTCAGACATGGTTCTCTCACTGCTTAATGTTTGGTGTGTTTCAGCTTCACCACTATCATCATCATTATCATCATTGGAACTAGAAGAGCTATTATCATCATCCTAAGCATCTTCATTATCATCATCATCATTTTGCTCATCATCATCTTGAAAAAGATTTAGAGGAACTTCATCAATCAGATCAGCTGGATCTATTGGTTCACCTTCCAGTAAGTGATAATGATCCACTGTAATATCTACCTCATCATTAGCAACATTCCTCATATATTCAAACATAGGAACATTTTGAGCACCAGTCAACATAGATAACCTCTTATATGTTATTTCTGACATATGTTCCAATTCAAGTCTATCTCCTCCAACTCTATAGACATGAAAATCAGGATATTCCTCATTGATGATCATTTGAAGAAATCTAGGGTACATAAGGTATTTGTTCGTTATACCTCTCTCCAAATTGAATATGAATCCATTCAAGATCCATCTAGCCATATTAAATCTTCTATTTGTTGCAATGGCTACAATTGGAGATGCAATATCCACTAGGAATGAATTCCACCTAACACTTCTCTTGGACATTCAGTGTTGAAAGATATAGCACAGAAGTTTCCAATGGTTATATACACGAGCTCTAAAAAACTGTTTCTTTGGGAAATGATCAGGATGACCCATTTCCATGAATGTCTCTCTACATTCATTAAATGTAAGCTCTGAGAGATCTTCTGGATCATTGTGACCAGTCTTAAAGCAATCCTTATGGACTCTTCTGATACTTCTATCATACGATCATTAGTCACAAATCCTCTCAACACTTTACTTCCTTCATCATTCACTTCAACTACAGCAGTGCTCCAGAACTTCCTTATTAGTCTGTTATAGACCACTGGCTGATAACACATGGAATATACATATTTAGTCCTCAGAAGAAATCTAATCATCTCCTCGTATGATATGACATCTTGGACATCTTCATTGAGCAAAGCAGCAACATTATGCTTAGGCTCAAACTTCAACTCTGCCATCTGCACAAGATTAAAGCAATGATATTAGAAAATGTGTGAATTTTAAAGCAAAAGATTGAATGTGAGTTTGAACATGTGATGATGTAAGATATAATAAACTAATATGTTTAAAGAATTTGACTTATAAACTCAACTTGAATTATTAATTAATGTTAAGTGTAAAACATTCCTGTTTTTTTATAAAATTTTAATTATCAAGTTGAACTTTATTGAAAATTAAACACATTTGATTATTTTATCTTTTATCAATTTTATTAAACATTTTAATCCTTTTGAAATGAGTTTTATTAATTATTTACTTATTTATTTCTCATTATTTTATTTTTATTTGTTCATCTTCTTCTTCATGTTCGTCTTCAAGTCACTATTCATCGATGAATAGTTAACCAAGACCTTCAATCAAAGTTCACTTCAATCCATGTATAATATATCAATATGCTCGAAATCATATGATGAACAACATTCAATGATCTATTTATGAGATTAATTTGATTTATACACTCAAATATGAACTTTAACAATCTTAGGGTTTGAGCGCCTGAATAGGTGTTGAACGCCCATCACAAAAACATCATTTGATCACAAAACAGATTAAATGTAGTCTATAAACTTACATTTACAATCTCACAAACCCTATCAATAATCTATGATTAAAAGTTCGAATGATTTGAATTGATGAAAAGGGGTTAACCGAGATTTCAAGGGTTTAGAGGAGAGTTTGAGTTTTGAATGTGCGAATGAAATGAAAATTTTCACAAGTGATCTATTTATAATAATTGAAATTTTTAGGCACATTAGCACTGTTTGTGCACATGATAACCTAAATTTCACCAAGTTATTAGGCGCATTAGCACTGTTTGTGCGTATGAGATCAGACACATGAGTACTGTTCAGGAGCATAAGCACTGTTTAGGCACTTTTGCACTATTCAGGCACTTTTGCACTGTTCAGGTACTTTTGCACTGTTCAGGCACTTTTTCACTGTTCAGGCACTTTTGCACTGTTCAGGCACTTTTGCACTGGTCAGGCACAGGAAGTTTCTGATACACCTAACACTTTGTGAATTTCACTTGACATTCAAACCCTAAGAAGTCTGACCACTGTGTAGACACATGAGCAACATGAAACGCCCAACACTTGGTCTAAATTTCAGACTCATGACAACTGTTTAGACACATGTGATTTTTACAAACGCGAAACACTTGGTCTAAATTTCAGAAATTTCTTCATGCTCCTATTCAGGCGTATGGCCTCTTTTTAGGCACATGAGATGACTTCTTGTGAATTTTTCAAAACCTTCACCTACACACTATTTAAACACATTAGTAATATTTCATACTAATATTTAAATTTTTTTTTATATTTTTGACTTTTTCCCCAAAATTTACATTTTAGACCCTCAAAATTGAACTTTTACACTTTGACCCCAAAAGATTTAACCTTTGTTCATTTCAATTATTAATCTTTTGTTTAACTTTCGAAATTAATTTCCCGTCAGTTTAGTCACTAAATTTAACCAACTTTAAACTCACAATATATTTTGCATGAAGCTTTTCCAAATTTGAAGTGCTTCAGGTTCATTGTTTTATGAAAAACAAAACACACATGCTTAAGTTGTTTAGCTTCATCCTTTCCATTCAAAACATTCCATTTTGAATTTTCTCTTGAAATCTTCTTACTTTTTTTACTCCCCATAAACTTTCAAGTTTTACAAACTTAGAAGTTGTTGGACCAAAAGAATCAATGAGCCAAGATCAGGAAAACCTCTAAGTCCCACATATCATTACAACAACTGCTGAAGACTCCCATCAGCTGTTCTGACAAAGTCTGAAGAATCAAAGTCTGAAGATCAAAGATCTAAAGTACAACAGTTGAAGATTCTAAAGTACTGAAGACAAGTACTGAAGTCTGAAGTACTGAAACATACAAGTACTGAAGACTTCAAGTACTGAAGACAAGTACTGAAGATCA
>BJCO01478664.1:5215-16186 GCA_018326465.1 Flaveria floridana | reverse complement strand
AACTTCTAGTCACTTGGTCTTCATTTATCTTCCACACCATCTTTGAAAGATTAGACTTGAGCTTCAATACTTTGGAAGTTTTGACAACTTTAGAAGTTTTGGAGACTTACCCTTTGGAAGATCTTGCTTTCTCTGCAGCAAGCTTCAGTGCTTTGGAAGCATTCCTTTGTTCCTATACCAAATTATCCTCGAAGGCAAGTTTTCGCTTGTCTTCATTTCCATTTTGGAGCATCCGAAAAGAAATAGATTTTTCTTCCAAAGCTTTCGTCTTCTTTTCTCTATCATAAGTCTTCTTATTGGTTATGTAGACAGTACTTTTGAGATTGTAGATACAATCTTTAGCAAGATGAGAACTACTGTCACACATAATGCAATTAATTAACTTCCTTCTGAGGGTCTTCCTTTGACTAGAAGACTGATTTTGATCACTTTCCATCTCCATCTTCATCTTCTTAGATGTTGCAGGAAGCTTCCTAGGGTGAGGCTTTATCTTGGAGGTGGATGTTTTAGGCTGTGTAGCAGTGGTAAACAGCTGATCAGCCTTCATTCTTTACACGGATGAGTTGGACATGAACTTCAACTCTTGGTCCTAGAGTTCAGAGTTGAGTCCTCAGTCTTCACCACTTCAAACCCTATAGAGATAACGACTTGTTTTTGCTTGGACTTGAAGGTGTCCTTGATCTCCTAAGCTTTCTTTGATCTTCTTTTAGCTTCTCTAATCAAGTTCACCTTCTTAGACTTTTTCATCCTTGATTTCTTCCTCTCCTCAAGAGAATAGTGACCTTGTTAGGATGATCTTCTTCACTCATCTCAGATCTATTCTTTCACTATCTCCTTTTCATCCTTTTCACCAATGGGGTATATGAAAGAAGCTCATCTTAACTGTTGATACACTATGTTCCTAGTGTATGTACTTCAATGTAAATGTCTTTCATTTCTTACACATATGTAATGCAAGTGATTAATGAAATATGATATGTGTTTTGATGTTTATGTGTCTTTTATTGTATCATATTCTTATTGTATTTAGTATTATTCATATGTATAAACATTACATATTGGTTTGAGGTTGTTGTACATAGTTCTATGTCAATAATGACTCAGAAATGTGTTCAACTTAGTCGGGTGGTTATTCATGCTAATGGACCATACTTATGGACCATACGCATGAATGAACCATACTTATCGACCAGTCGCATGACTGAAGCAGGTGACTGGATCAGTCGCATGACTGAGACATGAGATTGACTCAGTCGCACGACTGAACCTTCAGTTATGCGTATGAGTCAAACGCATGAGTTAGTCGCACGACTGAACCATGCTAATGGCTCAGTCGTACGACTGAATACTGAAAACCTATAAATACCACATAACTCGTGGAAAAAGAGAAGATTTCAAATACTATCATACCCTAGCCGTCCAGAGCGTCCCAGTTCGTCCATCCAACTTCATAGTTCATTCCTGATCGATTACAACTCATTCTTAACGTTTGTTTAATCGTTAGATCGATCAGGTTGTCGTTCTCACTGATTGGGTTACCAATCAAATAGAGTTCCGTGATATTTGATCTAGTTTCACGTAGAATCAATTATTACTCCATACGAAAAACGGTCCTAACAAGTGGTATCAGAGCTTTGGCTCGTGATTTTGCATGGATTTGATTAGTTTTGGTGGTTAAATTAACGTTTTTAATCAGAAGATTCACTTTTTTGCTTCAAAACGTGTTTTTGACGAGTGCATGAGTTAAAGTTTTGACTTTTCATCATACGGCCGATTAGGGTTCCGGAAAAATTTGTATTTTGTGTCAAAGTGTTCAAAATTTGACTTTTTTCAAACACAGCAGCCTCAGTCGCATGATTGGATCAATCGTACGACTGAATCCCATTCGCGTATTCCAATCGCACGAATGGACTCAGTCGCGTCATTTGTTCGCACGGTTAAGCTATTCCAGTTGGTTGAATTCATTCGCATCCTTCAATCGTACAATTGACCCAGTCTCCTTGCTCAATCGCACGATTGAATTTGTCTTGTTTTAAGTTTGTCATGTTTTAAACCATGGAAGACCAGTTTGTTGCGTTCACTGCCGGTAAAGACTCGCGCATGCAGAATCTTCTTACTCTGGAAAATGAGATAGGGAATCACAACAAACCACCGAAGTTGTTGACATTGGATGAGTACCCACAGTGGAAGCAGCGGTTCTAGATATACATGAATGGTGTAGACCCTAATCTATGGACATCTATTGAGACTAGTTATACTGTACCAGTCAGTGCAAATGGGGTGAAGTTGACTCTGGGGGGTATGAACAAAGCTCAGAAGGTTCTTCATAGCGCTGAAAAGAAAGCGTATGCACTGTTGACTGAGTCGATACCTAAGGATATATTCCATCAATTCTCGGAGAACAAGCAATCGAAGAAGTTATGGGAAGCATTAGAAAAGAGATACGATGGTAATGCAACCTTGATTGCACTGAAGGCTAAAGCTCTCAAAAAGGAATTTGATAATTTGTCTCAAATAGGGAATGAGAGCTTAGATGACATCATTGATCGATTTATCATTTGATGAGTGAGCTACATACTCATGTTGTGACTACATCTATGGAAGACAAAGTTTCAAGTTTTGCTGATGGTCCGCCAGACAAATGGGATCCATTTATGTCTAATCTGAGATAGAATGACACTCTTTCAACTTTAGACATAAATGATTTCATCTTTAAGTTAAGAGAGGAGGAACTACGATTGAAATACAACTCTAAGAAAGGATCCTACGCTCAGAATCCTTCACTGTACAAGTCTATTCCTCCTCCGGCTTCATAAGGCGCACCACAACGAACGGAGATTGTCTCAAATTCATCTGCTCCTTACCAAAGCAGTTCCTCGGGAAGCGAAGCTTCAGGTTCATCTGGAACCCAATTCATTGTTCCTGATTCCAACCCAACTAAGCTGAAGACCGAGAATCTTAGAAATGTCACTGTGGAAGTTGCCAAAGAGCACATGGATCTTCTGGCTGCGGTAGTTCATTCTTATGATGGGTTAGTCGCTTGTAAGATTGGAAATTGTCATCTCGCTGACGAGGACTACAAGCAGGTGGATGAGACTGAGTTTGAGCATATGGATATAATGTGGGCTTTGGCTAGTGTTGTCAGGAGGGCCAAAAAGTTTGTTCAGAAGACGAGGCAGAACTTGGTTGCTACTAAAGACACTACGTTTAGGTTTGATAAAACCAAGGTCACATGCTTCAACTGTGGAGAAAATGGGCATTTCAAACGTGAATGCGTAAAGCCGAAGAAGACTGGTAACGGCAACCCTTTTTCTTCAATCAACCGTCAAGACAAAGAGAAGATTGGGGCATCATTAGGTAAAGATCCGAAAGCTATGGTCGCTCAGGGCGATGAAGGACAAGACTGGTCCTTCCGATTTGTATCTGAGGGAGAATCAAATGTCGCATTAGTTGATGATTTGGATGATGGATCTGCGAGTGAGGGAGACATCATAGCTGAGCATGCACGTTCAGAGATTGAAGAAGCTATGGATGTTGTAGATCATCTTGTTGAAGAAGAATTGAGTGCTTCAAACTCAGAATCTCCAGTTATCAAAGATTCTTAATCTGCATTTATAGCTGATTCGTCTTCTAAAGACGAATTGTTTGATAAATATGCTTGTGATGAATGTGATAAATTTAGAGAAAGCATTGACTTAAAATTTGCTAGGTTATTAGAACACAATGATAATCTGGTAAATGATTTAAAACTCTGCACTGAAGCAAACCATGTTTTAAAACAAAATGAGTGCAGTTTTAAAGAAAAGATAGAACTGCTAGGGAAACAACTAAGGGAAACCGAGGTTGTTTCCCTAAATCAATCAAATGACATTAAGTTCTATCTAACTACTATAGAGGAAACTAAAAAGGAAAAAGCAGTTTTGCTATTCGAGGTTAAGTCTTTAAATCAAAAACTACATAGTTTAGCTAGTTACTCTTACATAGTTCAGAACTTAGTGAAAGAACGTAACGGTGGGGAAGGTCTGGGATATAAAGTAGTGCCTCCTCCACATGCAATCCTTTTAAATACTAAATGTAGACCAATAAATAATAACCCAGTTAAGGATCATGTGGTGACTACTCCTCTGGTCAGTGATCCAGAGTCCACAGGTAAACCTGTGCAGTCTGTCACTGAACAGAAGGCTACTACTTCAGGATTGAAAGATAAGGTGCTTATAGAGGATTTGTGCGATAAAGTTGAAAAGGATAATGTTGGGTCGGGTTCACAAACATCTACTTCAGAACCTAAAAATTCTAAACCAACAAACCCTAAACGTGTTAATCATCAAAATCCTGATAAAATAAAAGAAAAAGGTGTTCAAAATGTCAAAACAATTAAGTTTGTTAAAGAAGGTGAAGCATCTAAGAAGGATGAGAAACAGACCAGCTCCTGACCATACTCAACCCCTCACAGAAGTTCTCCCCAACCTGTCGAAGGGAGATCCTGCTACAGTTGTGGAAAACGAGGACATATTTCTCCAAATTGTCCTCATTATCAGACACCTAAAAGAAAAATTGAACTTTTTGATGAAAAACAAAGATTTTTCAAAAATAGATCTAATACTCCTCCGAGATACCAAAGGCAACACAGACAAGCTCAAAGCAAAGCTGTGTTACCTAAGGTTAAACCTAGGAATATTAGTGAACCAAAAGTTCAAACCATAAGCCAGTCGTCTGTTTACCACAAACAGGCCTTGCACAAACTGGTTTATGGAAAGAAAAATCAAGTAATGTGTCTGATAGTGAGGACAAGAAGAAGAAAGATGTGTCCTCGTCCTCTGAAGGTCAGTGGGTTGAGTTCATGATATGTGATATCTCTGGGAAACCCAAGCCAGTAAAGGCTTGGGTCCCCAACCTGAACTAATCATTTCCATTCTTTGTGCAGGTTGTCCGCTACAGCGCTATCACTAATACCTGGATTATTGATAGTGGGGCTTCCAGGCACATGACCAGGAATTCGTCCCTCCTTTTCAACATCAAGCAAATTAAAGGGGGACATGTATCTTTGCAAGGAAACAAAGGAGGATATATCACCGCTCAAGGCGAAGTGGGAAACGAGAAGGTAAAGTTGTGACAAGGTAAACTATGTTCAGCAATTACAAAACAACTTGCTTTCTGTTTCCTAAATTTGTGATAAGGGCTTTAAGGTCGTGTTTGACAACAAGAAGTGTTACATACTTAAGAAGGAGTATGTTATCCAGGAGGAGCAAGTTCTAATGTCGGCCTCAAGATATAACGACCTGTATGTCTTGGACCTTTCAAAAGCCTCCACAACTGAGTCTACTGCTCAGTGTTTCTTGTCAAAAGCAACTGAGAGGGATTCAGTTTCCTGGCATAGGAGAATAGGACACATCAATCCCAGGAAGATGAATCATCTGGTACAGAATGATCTGGTGGACGGAGTTACTGTCAAGAACTTCCAGCTCCCAGATTTCTGCGTAGCATGCAAGAAAGGGAAACAGACAAAGAAGTCTCACAAATTCAAGAAAGTTCATTCTATCGAAATTCCTCTTGAGCTTCTACATATGGATCTGTTTGGCCCTGTCAGCACAAAGAGCATTGCTGGAGATTGGTACTGCTTTGTGGTGACTGATGATTACTCAAGATTCTCTTGGGTGATGTTTCTGAAAGCGAAGTCAGAGACATTTGAATCATTCAAACATCTAGTTACAACATTGGAGTCACTCTACAAGCTGAAAGTGAGGAAAATACGTTCAGACAATGGGACAGAATTCAAGAATCAGTGGATGGAGGCATTCTGTCAAGAGAAAGGGATTGTTCATCAATTCTCTTCTGCTTACACTCCATAGATGAATGGAGTTGCTGAATGCAAGAATCAAAGCTTGATAGAAACAGCAAGGACAATGCTAGCTGACTCAAAACTGTCGGTTCAATTCTGGAACGAGGCAGTGGCTAATGCGTGCTATACTCTTAATCGAGTCTTAGTGGTCAAACGTCATGGAAAAACTTGTTATGAGTTGCTCCAGCAACGTAAACCCAATTTGGAGTATCTAGAACCATTTGGAGCCCCCTGCATGCTGTTAAAGAAAAATCAGACTGGGAAGTTCTGTGAGAAGGCAGAAGAAGGTATCTTTCTTGGCTACAGTATACCAGACAAAAGGGTTTATAATAACTCAACTGGTCAGGTAGAAGTGTGGTGCAATGTTGATGTCCAAAGATACACCACCCCCTGCTGGAAAAGGACCTTCCTTCTTCTTTGACTATGATGGATTTTTTAAATCCTTTAATCTACCTTCTTCCCATTCTGATGACGAGGTGGCCGCTCAAATGATGTACGATGTGCTGAATACTCCTACTCAAGACTTGACATCCTCGATTCCATTAGAAGGTACTTCTAGCCCTTCAGGGGGAGATCTAGAGACAAGCGATCCCTCCTCTGATGATGAAGAAGCTGCAAATGAGAATGTGAACCATGAGGAACAGGTCCCCACTGTTGAGAGTACACCTGCAGCTGATTGTGAAGTGACTGGAACTTCTGAACCTAGTCATTCAACAGCCACAGAAACTGAACCTGTGATTCAAAACCTGGATGATGAAGTAGCAGTTCCCACAACTCCCGGAACTAGGATTAATGTGAATCATCCCCTGGATAACATCATCGGGGATCTTCTCTCAGGAGTTCAGACAAGAAATCAGCTATACTCAGCTGACTATGCTGCGGTCATGGAAAAGGGGTACATACACGATGGGGCATATCGATGTTTTGTGTCTCAAGTTGAGCCCAAGTATGTAAGCGAGGCCTTAAAGGATGAGGCGTGGGTAAGTTCCATGCAAGAAGAACTCTTACAGTTTAAGAAGTTAGGTGTCTAGACACTTGTGGACAGACCAAAAGGTGCAAAGGTGATTGGCACTAAGTGGGTTCTTCGGTGTAAGAAGGATGACCAAGGGGTCATAATCAGAAACAAGGCTAGGCTAGTTGTTCAAGGGTTCAGGCAAGTCGAAGGAGTTGACTACAATGAAGTGTTTGCACCAGTGGCCAGGATGGAAGCAATTAGAATCTTCCTAGCCTATGCATCCTTTATGAAGATCAAAGTATATCAATTGGATGTGAAAAGTGCATTTCTTCATGGTGAGATCCATGAAACAGTTTACGTCAGTCAACCTGAAGGATTCGAGGATCCTTATCATCAGGATAGAGTTTATAAACTAGACAAGGCTTTGTACGGGCTCCATCAAGCCCCTCGAGCCTGGTATGAGAAACTCTCCACTCATCTGCTGAAACATGGCTTTCGCAGAGGTATAATTGACTGCACGTTGTTCATAAAGGAAAAAAATGGTGATTTACTAATGGTGCAGATATACGTGGATGACATAATATTCTGGTTCCAAAAACGAAGAATTATGTAAAGAGTTCGAATCGGTGATGAAAGCTGAGTTTGAAATGAGTGCCATGAGAGAGATGAAGTTCTTTCTTGGTTTACAGGTAGATCAGACACCAAATGGAATCTTCCTGCATCAGGCCAAATATGTTGGAGATATCCTTAGTCGGTTCGACATGGAGAATGCAACGGTTGCTGGTACTCCACTTGCCACGAACCATGATATGGCACCCGACGAAAATGGTGATCTGGTAGATGCCACTATGTATTGAGGAATTATCGGATCTCTGATGTACCTTACAGCTTCTCGTCCTGATATTATGTACGCCACGTGTCTCTGTTCCAGACATCAGGCAAAACCAAAAGTAAATCATTTGACTGGGGTAAAAAGGATCTTTTGTTATCTGAAGGGTACTCAAACGCTTGGGTTGTGGTATCCTCATGATGATGACTTTGAGCTAACAGTGTATAGTGACTTAGATTATGGTGGTTTCAAGATGAATTACAAGTTTACAGCTGCGGGATGTCAGTTCTTTGGAAGATGATTAGTCACCTGGCAGTGTAAGAAGCAGACGTCTGTTGCTCTGTCAACATGTGAAGCTGAATACGTTGCTGCGGCAAGTTGCTGTTCACAAATCATCTAGATTCAATAGCAAATGCGAGAGTACGGTTTGAAATTCTCTAACACCCCTATATTTGTTGATAATTCTGCTGCTATTGTTGTCACTAAAAATCCGGTCCAATACCCCAAAAGTAAACACATCAGAATTAAATATCACTTTATACGTGACTGTTTTGAAAAACAATTAATCGATGTTGTTAAAATTAACACAGATTTCTAACGCGCCGACCTCTACACAAAAGCTTTAGATAAACCTCGATTTCATCACCTATTAGAGGTTAATGGCGTTAAAAAGAAGGATGATGTGATTCCAGACGAATCAAGTTCATAGTCCGTCTCTATGTTTTATTTTTTAATTTTATTTTTCTTTATTTTATTTTTTCTGTCTTTAAAATTTCAAAAACACAAAAAGATTTTCGATTTTAGAGTTTTAGGGGGAGAATAGTTTTAGTTTCAGGAGTTAGTATTTAATTACTTAAAAGGGGGGGCGGGCAAATAAGCTGAAAAGCAAGGATATTAAATCTGTTAAATTGATTCAATATTATGGAAAATGATAGTACACAAGGATCTAATTGTTTGGGACATCAAAAGGATATAAATGTTTTACAATGTTATATTAAAAATTACAGATGTGGTTACATAAAGAAAATAAGTTGAAAAATGATAGTAAGCTAGTCAGTTACTAGTCAGTTACTGTGGTTACATAAAGAAAATAGATCTAGGGGTTGCTAGTCCATTATATGATGTGTTGGTAGATTTAACATAATAGACTAGTAGACTTCATTGGTGAACAAATTAACACTAAATCATTCAATAGGCTGTGGTTTTCCATCTTATCACTGGTTAACAAAATCAACGTATTTCCAATAAGGGGTGAGGAGAAAACTGAAAGCCATAAATATGTGCTGACGAACATAAAACGAGCAAAGCGCATGGAAAAAATGAAACACAATGAAGCTAACAACAAATGTTGTTGGTGCGTTATATATAAAATAAAATTGCTCTAACAAGAAGATAGGTTATGTGCCTCTATGCTGTGTAATGGCACTGACATGAGGATAAGCACAACCTAAATATTCTAGAATTCATTGTTGTTTGGGCCTCTCTGCTGTGCGATGGCACTGACTTGAGGCTTGGCATCTCTTTGAAAGCTCTTAGAATAGTTTCTTCTTGTCAAAAACTTGTAGACCGCTCAAAATCGTGTAGACCGCTCAAAATCTTATGAGGAAAGTTGATTACCATATAAGTGAGGGATCCACAAATGCTTGTTGAAATAATAAACCTAAATAATCACCAATGTGTGTTAAAAATCTGTGTATGGATTTAGGTGGACAAATATATTGAAAATCATCATGGCTGCATTCCCCGATGGTCAAAATCAATGTGTACTACACAACAACTCTAGCATGATTTCCTGTTAGTGCTCCTGACTCTTAGATGAAGAAGATTTTATGATGGGTAAATATAACGTTCTCTGTTATTGAAATAAATATAACTGATCCCAAATGATTATGTTTATGCATGTATGATTCCATATGAATATTTCTAGATATGATAAAAATATTTGAAGCTGTTCTGCTCAGGGGGAGAAATCGATTAAGTGATATTTATAAGTTTTCAACCCTTCTCAAATGAAAAACACAAAAATATGTCTTGTTTCAGTTTAATTAAAGTTTTTTCCTATTTTAGTTATCTGTGGTGAGTCGATGTCGGACTATGTAACAAGATGAAATCTGTGGATGTCACAAATTGAACCGAACATTATCTGATAAAATCCTATTTCTGAACTGTAAAAAGATCACATCTGAGGTGATCATAAGATTTTCATGTAAAAAGATCACGTCTGAGGTGATCAAAAGGTTTCATTTAAAAGGATCACGTCTGAGGGGATCAAATGGCTTTCATGTAAAAGGATCACGTCTGAGGTGATCAAAAGTTTTCAGTTAAAAGGATCATGTCTGAGATGATCAGTGGTCAAAACGTAACATATCAACGATGAGTATGTGAATAAATGGAATAAACTAAGTCACACTCACCAGAATGACCCAATCGCACTCTTGGATCATAAGTATGGGCCAGTCGCACGATTGGATCATGAGGATGAGCCAATCGCATGAATGGATTGATGATGGCCGAGTCGTACGATTGGAAGCATCAGAATGAACCAATCGCATGATTGGAAAAGGGAGTACGAGTCAGTCGTACTTTTGAACCTCAATCGCACGTATGAACCGTCCGCATGGGACCAGTCGCACAATTGATACTCAAATCAGTATAAAAAAGGGGGCTCAGTCGGTCGTATCCCTACACTTGACTTCAAACGCTCTCAAACTACAGATTACCAAAGACACCCTTTTTCAAATTTTTCCATGTGACTTCCATTGATATCTCCTTACTAACCTATTTACATTCAACTACAGGTACTGTGTGAACGAAATCGTGACACATGCGAACGTAAAATCAAACAAACCTATCCGAACGATCTAAGACTCAAACCGAAACAAATAACTCAAAATTGGACATTTAAATTGACTTAAAAGTAAACTTAAAAGATAACCAATGTTACAACAGGCCTTGGCGCATCTAATGAATCTAACATTGAAGTGAATATGACTCTTTTGACAAATATTCAAATTCTTGGACAAGCACAGAATACATGCGAATGGACGTGCTGATGAACTCCAGTCGCACGATTGAGCCAGATGCATGATTCAATTGCACGATTGATGTAGGGTTTGTTAGAACATAAAATCATAGTTTAACCATTTAAACTTTTAGAAAACGCAGCGGAAGTTTAGCATTATAACCTTGTTTATAAGCTGAAAAATATGTTCATTAGATGATCATATTAATGTATAAAACAAACCCAAAGAACAAAGGATCATTTATGTGAATAAGCAAGCTATGAACATATGTAAAACTACATAAAATCACAGCTACATAGAGCTGTGAAACTACCTTACTGCAGCA
>BJCO01478634.1:0-15779 GCA_018326465.1 Flaveria floridana | reverse complement strand
TGCACATGGATCTTTTCGGTCCCACAAGTATAATGAGCATTGGAAGGAAATCATATTGCCTTGTGATAGTAGATGATTTTACTAGATTTACTTGGGTGTTATTCTTAAGAACTAAAGAAGAAACTGCTGAAACTCTAAAATCTTTTATTCTTAAGATAGAAAATCAAATTGATCACATGGTAAAAATAATCAGAAGTGATCAAGGGATTGAGTTTAAGAATCAAGTTCTTGACTCATTTTGTAACTCAAAAGGGATTGCCGGATAATATAGTGCTCCAAGAACTTCTCAACAAAATGGTGTTGCTGAGAGGCGGAACAAGACACTTATTGAGGTTGCAAGAACAATGTTAGCTGATTCAAAGTTGCCTCTAGCTTTTGGGGCAGAGGCAATCATCACTGCATGCTATGTGCAAGACAGAGTTCTCATTGTCAAGCCCTATACAAAAACCCCTTATGAGTTATGGAACAAGAGCCACCGTTCATTGGTTTTCTAAGGTCCTTGGCAGTAGGTGTACCATACTTAACACAAAAGACAATTTAGCAAAGTTTGCTGAAAAGTCAGATGTTGCTATCTTTGTTGGATACTCTTCAAGCTCTAAAGCATATAGAGTATACAACATTAAGAATCAACAATTTGAGGAATCATCCAACATAGTTGTAAATGAGCACACTCCTTGTGTTAAGGAGAATGGCCCTGATCATATTTTTAAATTAGAATTATTTCCAAACTATTCTAAACCATCTTGTGAGAACGTTTCAGCTGGAACAGGTGCTCAAAACGAATCAGATGCTAGCCAACTGTTTTGGCTTCCCAGACCTCTTCCTAACTATTTGGGCTGCCCAGACCTCTTCTAAACTTTCCAAGGAATACAAATAATGAAGCTTCCACTAGTGACAGATCTGATAGTATAACCATCTCAGGGAATAGTAAAGCTTCAACCAGTGATTTACTTACTAATCCTCAAAATTCGATAGGTGATACTGTACAACACCAAGCTGATGAAAGTAGCATCTTGAAGGAACAGGCAACTGTTGATGCCGCTCCACAGTCAACAAATGATGATGTTTCTGGTTCATTCAATCAGTCCTCATTGAATGAATTTGAAACAACAACTGGACGAAGTGTTCCAGCTCCCGAGCATAATATGTCTAATCTAGATTTATCTTTGCAGCTGGAGGTGATTCCTAGACTAAGGATTCATAACACTCATCCAGCTGAAAATATCATAGGGGATGCAACTGAAGGCGTGCGAACAAGAGGACAGACTCATCATGGGAATGTCCGATTGTACTCCTGCTTCTTATCTTAGATGGAACCCAAGAAGGTAGAAGATGCCTTGAAAGATGGTAGCTAGATTGAATCGATGCAAGAGGAGTTGCTTCAATTCAAAAGACAAAAGGTTTGGAACTTATGTCCGCTACCATCTGGTCAAGTACCTATAGGAACTAAATGGGTTTTTAGAAAGAAGAGACATGATAGAGGCTTGATTATCAAGAACAAGGCAAGACTGGTGGTTCAAGGATACACTTAAGAGGAAGGAATTGATTATACTGATGTCTTTCCACCTGTTGCAAGACTTGAGGCAGTTAGGGTCTTCCTTGCTTATGCTACAACCAAGAATTTCACTGTCTACCAACTTGATGTCAAGTGTGCTTTTCTATATGGGGATATAGATAGGGAAATCTACGTGTGCCATCCTCCAGGATTTGAAGACCCACAACACCCCAACTATGTGTGCAAATTGGATAAAGCTCTATATGGGCTACACCAAGCACCTAGGCTATGGTATGAGACTTTGTCTCAGTTACTTCTGAAAAATGGTTACACCAGAGGTACCATTGATAAGACTCTTTTTATAAAGAAGTCTGGAAAGTACATCCTACTTATTCAAGTCTATGTCGATAACATCATATTTGGCTCCTCAAATGACCAAATGTGTAAAGACTTTGAAAGCATCATGAAGAAGAAGTTTGAAATGAGTTCCATGGGAAAATTGGACTTTTTCCTTCGGATTCAGGTGAAACAATTGAAGGATGGGTTCATCATCAATCAATCTAAGTATTTCAATGACATCCTAGAAATATTTGACATAAAAGACTGTAAGCCAGCCAAGACACCCATACCCAGAAACCATAACCTCTGTCCTGATCTGAGGGGGAGGATACTAATCAACATCAGTATAGGGCAATTATTGGTTCTCTGATGCATCTCACAGCAAGTAGACCTAATATCATGTTTGAAACTTGCATTTGTGCAAGATATCAAGTTGCTCCAAAGTTGTCTCACCTAGCTGCTGCCAAGAGGATCCTCAGATACCTCAAAGGAGCACCTAAACTAGGTCTCTGGTATCCAAGGAACAATAATTTCAATCTCTATGGATACTCTGACAGTGACTATGGTGGCTGCAACATTGACAAGAAATCAACATCTGGGGGATATCAATTTCTTGGTGGAAGGATCATTTCATGGCAATGCAAAAAGCAATCTTATGTCTCTACATCAACTGCTAAAGCTGAATACATTGCTACTGCAGGTTGCTATGCTCGACTGCTGTGGATTCAGAACTAGATGTTAGACTATGGATTCAACTTTATGAGCCCCCTATCCACATTGACAACAACAGTGCTATCTCCATCATTGAAAATCCTGTGAAGCACTCCAAGACAAAGCATATTGATATCAGGTATCATTTCGTTAGAGATATTCATGAGAAAAATCTAATTAAGCTAATCAAAGTTGACTCAAATGAACAATATGCTGACTTGTTCACCAAAGCTTTTGATGAACAGAGATTTAAGTATCTCATTATCGCCATTGGGATGATAAACATTGATTAGTTTACCTCTTTTGGAAAACCTTTTAGAATATGTAATGTTATATGCCAATTCAATCTAAGCCCTGTTACAAAAGGTCTCTCTCTGAAATTTTCACTGAGTCTAAATTCTTCCGAAGAGGAATTAACCTTTGGAAGATGTTTTGATATCTTCCGAAGCAAATTCCTCCCAAGATAAATTTTCTTCTCGGAAGAGTTTTTAGTCTCGGAAGAAGCGATTGATTCCACATTAGATCTACTTCCGAAACTTATCAAAACTCTTCATTCGGAAAGTAATCTTTACTCTAGGAAATAGAATTCTACTTTTGGAAGTAAGAAGTTGCCTTCCGAAGATAAATTACGTTCGAAAACAATTTGTACTCGGAAGAAAGACCTAACTGTGTAACCGAAATCTTTTGGACCCAACTCTGTAAAAGGTAAAGATTTTGGTAATAATGTCAGAATATTTAAATAAAAACTAATCTTACCGCCTCATTTTCATCCTCTTACCAAAATCTTACTGCTCTAAAATTTCTCTCATCTTCAATTTACCCAAGCTCAAACTCATCTTCCCACAACTTTCTTCAATGGCACTAAATCCTCAGCACAATCAAGTTGCATTTCTTAATTCTCCAAGAGATGCTGACTTCTCAAATACCATTTCCTTTCTTACCCAATCATCTTATTACACTGCCTTGACTATTAACCCTACCGTTTACTCAAATCATATGGCGGAATTCTAGGAAAATGGTCAGATTGAAACCTTGAATGGGGCTCAAGTAATAAGATCGAGCATCTATGGATAAGAGTTGGTCATTACTGAACAACTCATTAGGGAGCATCTCAAGCTTCATGATGATGGCGCACCCACAGAGTTCCCCAAAACAGATTTGGACAACATTTACATCCAAATGGGATATGGTGGAGATGTTGGCAGGTCTATAATTTATAAGTTTAACTTCTCTTACAACTGGAAGTTTCTGTTGCATGTCATTCTTCACTGTCTATCCAACAAATCTGGGGGTTGGGATCAAATTCCATACAAACTAGGGTGCCTAGTTCATGGAATGGTGAGAAGCCTTCGTTTCAATTACTCACGATTTGTGCTGACCGATCTTATAGGAAACCTTCAGCGGGAGACATTCTTCATGTTTCCCAGGTTTCTTCAGCACATAATCAACTGTGAGCTAGAACAGAGTCAGCTTGTCTGTGCAGCTGCTCTGAATATTCCTCAAAGGAGGCCGACCATCTTTAAGATTTTGAAGAAAGTGTCCACCAATTTTGCCGGAAGACATTCCGCTTTGCTTCCAGGTATGATTGAGCAAATAGCTCCTGGTGACATCCCTATTAACCCTATATGTGATGAACCCACACCAGCAACTACCCTCATACTGCCAAAACTTCCTTCTCACCCAATCAAAATCACATATCAAAGACGCCCCAAACAAACCCTTGTTCAATCTACTCTGATTGAACAAGCCCCTCCTGTTCAAACCAAAAAGACTAGAGTGGAATAATGGGCTCCCACTTAATCTGAGATCTCACTATCCTTCACAATTGACCTCAATATGGGTTTTGAGTCTCCTCAGTCTCAAACCCATGAGCCCGACACCCAAGCTGACAGCCCTCAGAGTGAGTCTCTACACTCCTTTGAGAAACCACAAAGGGACAGTCCCGCCATAGGCTCAATGCCTTTATCCTTTACTGACCTTCTGCTGAAAACTGATGAATAGATTACATCTCTTCATGGCAGTGAAGTTGATCTAAAACACTCTTTTAAGGATCAACAGAGCCTAGAAGGACCTCTTATCTCTAGCCCCCATCAGCAAGCCTTTACTAAGGTGAGTCCCACTGATGTGGATGGGACTCATGTAGATTCAACTGTCACTACTGAAAGTGCCTCAATGGACCTTCAGGACAGTGGTAACATCTCTGAGACTGAATCTGCGGCAACCATGCCTCTTGATGACTCTGACTGAGACATCATTACGCAAGGGAAACCAGGGTGGCCAAGAAACTACATCTGGTGGTGAGGCTGAACATACTAGGTATGTTACCTCATCTCCCTATGATTCTTCAAAAGAAGACGAGGGAAGACTGCAATTCACTCTTAAAGACCTATTGTCTAAAGCCTCAATCCTTGAATCAAAGGTTAGGACTTTATAGGATAGGTCTGCCACTCAGCAACTTGAGATTGACAGTCTTAAGGCTCAACTAGCTGAGAAACAGATTGAGAGATCTATTAGGCACGTACCTATTTAGGTCTCCTTGGGCTCTTCCTCTAGTTCATCTTGCTCTTTAGATGATGCTACCAAAAAGGGGGAGAGTGTTAAGGGAAAACAACTAAGGAACCACAGAGCCAAATTTCAACATTTACCTCTTCGGCTCTAACTACAACCATCTTTCTTGAGCCATCCCAAGTCATACTGCAAATAGACTCAAGGATGCTTAGAGATCTCTATAGATTTTTTCCTAATTTCTATTGAGATCTTCTCTAGATCAGCCTAGCCCTGATATGGCTATGATATACTTTGGAGCGGAAGAGCTTTAAAGGCTAAGTTCACCTTCTACCACTGAGGAAGAAGTTGGTCAACCTAAGGTCCAAATGGAACCTGAGATTAAATTCAAAGGGGAAATGAGGACTGATGGCCCAGAAAATGAAACAGTTAGGACAGATAGTGCACTCCCTCAAACTTCCGAAGCAAAAGTCAAAGCCTCGAAAGAACAATCTGAGTCTTCCGAAGCTGAGATGGAAGCTGTGTAATGACTGTTCTCTCTGTCCAAGGATATAATCATCACAGATGAAATTCTTGAGCTAGCATCTGAGGTGGATAGTGAGGACCTTCTCAACCAACCCCTAGCTCAGACAACTTCAGTACCTCCATCTCAATCTGAACCCTCCACTCAAGAACCACCAAAGTCAAGCACTTCTAAAGATAATAAAGGAAAGAAGAAATTGACCGCAGAAGAACTTGGGGAGGAGGAGAAGATTGAAAAACTTAAAAGAAAAGGTAGACTTCCAACTGCGAAGTTGCTAGCTGCCAGTTCCAAAGCAGCTGCAGCCAACCAGGAGGAAGTCAACAATAAAAGGAGAGTAGAGATCATTGATAGGCTCATCATGCTCGGAGCTGCCAATAAAGACATACTCCTGCTACCATTAGAGGAGTTAGTAGAGCTAGAAAAGGCAACCAGGCTGTAGATTAAACAAAGGGAAGAAGCAGCACGGTTGGCCTTAGAGGAGGAAAGAGAAAGAGAACAGAGGGAGGCTGATCTGCAGCTCTAAAGGGAAAGGATATCTTTCCTAACATCCATGGGTTTCTCTCTACAAGAACTATCTCCACATAATAATGATACGATCCTATGGCTTTCCAACAAAGAGCAGGATCAAATGGAGAAATAAGGAAAGAAAGCTGCAAGAGAAAAGATGAAGGAGAAGAAGGAGAAGAAGAAGAAGCCAGGGTCACTGCTGCCAAGAAGATAGGTGAAAAGGTCTAGATGAAAGACTATCTTCGGGCTCATGGCTTCTCTGGTAGGCAGGTGGGACCTATGTCTGAAAAGACACTCCAACGAATTGTCAGCGACATCAAGGCCGACATTCTTATGGGAAAAAGGAAGGAGATGTATAGAAAGGTACAAAGGATGATCTTCATACCAACCATTCAACCTCAACCTGAACCAATTCCCCCACCTTTCACCATCAAACCTGAACCCTACACACCTAAGCCTACACCAATATCCATACCAGCTTCCTCACCACAACCACCCAAACTACCCATCCTCAAACCCAAAACACTCCTCAAAACCAAAACTCCACAACCTACCCAACAAACTTCCAAACCATCCCCTCAGCCTTCTAAACATCTCTCCTTAGAAGAATTTAAGGCAATCAAGACGAAGCTTATCAACTGCACAACCCTGAGCGACATCTCTTATGAGGAAGATCTTCATGTTCCCTCACTAGAGATCAATTTCTTCATCAGCCTAGAGGAACACTTGACCAGGCTTCTATACTTCTTGGTATTAACTCTGATTCATTAAATGATGAAGAGAAGAAGTTAAGAAGAAGGCTGGTGACTCTACTCGATACAAGGAGAGGGGATAAGATTCCTAGTAAACCTCTCGTGCCTAGAAAGAAAATCATCAAGTGGAGGTTTGATAAATCCTCTCATAACTTTGTTGTGAGAGAGAATGGAGAGAGCAATAGGCTGAATGCCTCCTCTCTGCTACACTCCAGCAGATTCAACATTACTGAGTTAGAAGAAAAACCATTCTCCAATACCTCTAGCTCTGAAACTACTGTTCACATCAGAAGTCATCTTAGCAGCCTTCATCTTGCTGAGCTAACCACTAAAGCAAAGATTGAAGGGGAGCTGAAGCTGAAAGAGAAGGAAGCCAAGGAAAGGTCAACCACCACAAGCAAAGTGTTTCTACAGATGGTGGAAGGCCTCGAATTGGAACCAATAGTTAGATGGGAGTATGACTATACATCCTATTAACTAACTCATTTCAAAGGAACCCAACAAAGGGTACATATCATTCAAAGAGACAGACTGGATCTCCTGTCCACAAATGATTTGTACAAGCTACTTAGCACCACTTTTGAGAACAAAGAAACAGATAAGTATCTGTTTTCCCTGGTGCTGAAAGCTTTGAGAAGCAGGAACAAGTGATGTTTTGGTGGCATTAGCCTAGGGAGAGTTTGTGGATCAAGAAGAAGGCTGGTGCAACCAAAACCGAATCACTTAGACTATTTTGGTGCATCTAATAAAGGACTTCCGAAGCTAAGTGTGGAACTTCTGAAGGAAAAAGAGCTCTTCCGAGGAAAGTATAATATGGACTTCAAAAGAGACACTCTTCCTCCGGAGACAAAGTATTCACTTCTGAAGATCAAGACTTAGAAGACAAAGATCAGAAGACAACTTCCGAAGTATGAAGAAAAGATGAAGTCCTCAAGCCTTGGAAGAAGTAGCCTCTTCTGAAGTATAGGTGGCTTCAGAAGAACTTGTTCTTCCGAAGCCAGCTAACCTTCAGAAGACACTACTATGAACCAGTGGACTTAAGTACGGTCCTCCTGATACTCTGCTGTAGATCTTTGATATACTGCATGGCATTTTCTTAAAGGCCATGTAATTGACCATACTTTATTCCACTGTTCACCTTTATTAGTTAGCACAGTTACTAACTTTAGTTAGTAACAATAGGTAAGTCATGGACATGTCATGACTACCATATTTTAGATAATACTTTATCTAAGATACCTTAACTCTAGCATTATAGTATATGCTTTAGTCATAGGTTCCCAGCTGGTATCAAAGTATATCCAGCTGTAGGTAGTATTATATATAGTTTCTCATTGTAACTTATAAACATGATTGTAAGAGTCTTGTAACACTTTGAGTTGAGAAGTAATATATACAATTACCTTGAAAACTATATCCTTGTGTTCTTTCTTATTTAGTATATTATTATTAGCTCTTAGAAAAGACTCTGCTTCATCTGATCCAAGTGTGGCATTAGTGAGTTTGAGAGAAAAACCAAGTTTGATTAACAAAACCGATCCTGCAGTTTGTCTTTCCCTTTGTGCTGATCTTTGCTTTTTAAAACCACCGGTTCAGCAGATGTCTTGTTGTGGTGTTCAATAGCAGGGTTTGGAGCTTCAATTCTGAATCTTACACCAGTTTCAAGCTCAACCTTCATAACATGTTCCATCATCCTTCTCAGCTCACCAACTTTTCTTCTTTTCAGCTCATAGCTTGTAAATGTGACCTTGTAGCCAGCAAGTCATGTTGTATTTGCTTAGTTTAGCTGTGTCACAGTGGCCTAACTCTTTCTTGATATTCTAAATTGATTGAAAGGTAGTGAATGCTTCATAGTCACAGTTGGGGATCATAAATATTGCAAGCTCAAACTGTTTAAGCAAATCTTTCAATTCAATAATGTTCATCCTTTCAACCATGTCATAGGGAAACCCATCATTGATAAGAGTTATGAACATGGTTGACTCAGGCCTCTCTTCCAAGATATCTTTCGTTGTCAGAAGATCATCAGCCTTTAAGCCTTTTTGTTCTGTTGAAGAGTCCATCTTGGTCAGCTCATTCCATTCTTCATCACTATCACTCTCCTTATGAGATATAGACTTCACAGTAGACAACTCTATCAAAGGAGTGTGTTTTAGGGGATGTGAGCTTTGGTTTCTTTGGTGAACCTTCAACATTGGTCACCTTCTTCTGGGTAGTACCTAAGTACTTTCTCTTCCTTGAATATAGAACTAAACCCTTAGAAGCCTTAGAAGATTCTTTTGTTTAAAGTGTTGATGGAGCTGCACTTGACTCTAAAGCAAAGATTTTCATCTTTAGCTCCTTAATTTGTTCATCTTTTAACTTCATCAGATCAGATTTTGCTGAGAGAGAGTTAGTGATTTGTTCAACATTCAAAGCCATTTTCTCCTTCTCATTTTTCTCAAATCTCACAGACTCAACTAATTCTTTCACATGTTGAAGCAATGCATCGATCACTTCATTATTGCATTGTGCATCTTCTTTAAGTGTTTTAATCATTGTTTCTTGCTTCATCAGCTCTTCATCCTTTTCTTTGATAATTCCCTTTAATTATTGTATTCTTTATTTCCTTTTATTGGACTTGAGCACGAGTTTGTTGTATTCAGTCACCAGATAACTCTTGCACACTAGGATATCCTTATCACTTAGATCCTCTTCATGATATGCAATAATATCCATATAGTTGCCCTTTTCTTCTTCTTCTATAGGTTCAGCAGCAGTCTCATTATCATTGACTTCAGTGGCACCTACACTTGCTGAACTTGAGTAGTGCTCACTAGTTTGATCTGCATGCTCTTTAAGTTGATGCTGTGATATGTGCTGAGGATCATGGAGCGGAGATATGGATTCAGTATAATCAGACAACACTTGGTTTTGAGAGTTGGACATTGAGAGTGGAATGGTGCTTGCTTGAGACATTAACTCAGTCTCACCAGAGTATAATGAGTTCTGAGACTGTGTTATGTATATAGGCGCAGTATGAGAACTCTCAGGAGTCTAATGTTTTGGTGTTTTAGTGAGTGGATGAAGAGGTGATTGACTTTGGATTGGAGAGATTGGCTGAGTTTTGAGTGGCTGATTGAGACTGTGGTGGTGATTCTTGTGGGATAGGTGAGATGGGCTTGGTGTTTTGTGTGGATGCTGATAGTTGTTGTGGAGATTGATGATGTTGAATAGGTAAGATGGGTTGGGTGTTTACACTAACTGGAGATTGATATGGGTAAATGGGTGTTTGATATGGAGAATGTGAGGCTTGTACAGAGTCTGTAGATGACTCTCCTTGCTGATCTACCCATACCAGTTCTTGTGGAATGTCCGCATGTGCATCCACAACTTGGGTAAATATTGGCATGTCTTCCCCTTGGTATTTTCCACTTATCTTGTTCAGCACAGACCAACCTAAGTGAGCTTGTAGAAATACATCTCCATCCCTTGCTATTCTAGGGAGTTCAGCGTTTATAATCAGTTGTAGGAATCATGGAAACATATACACTTGTCGGACCTTTGCAATCTTACTTGGTCACACAAACAGTTCATGATGTATTTTGAGTAGTTGTAAGTTCTTCCCTCAAAAATCCCTACTATGCCTGAAGAAATGTGCCATGAGAATCTATCAAGTCCTGACTTCCTATTTGAGATGCACTTCAGATAAGTGTGACACAGGAGTCGATAAGGCTTGCATAATCTCCCCGTCTTGATCTCACCCTTGTCGAAATCACCATCATAGCCCATCAGGTGGAAGACCTTTTCTATGTATTCGTTTTCGAACACATCTGGGTGGCCCACCTCTCATTCTCCCAGCTCGAGTGATCTTTTGATCATTTGTTCATCTATCCTTATTCTCTCATATAAGATTTTAGCAATGATCACTGCATCTTCTCCATCTTGTTCTACTAATGCTGAATTCCAGAAATTGACAATGTGAGCTTGATGAATCACAACTCAGCCGTCAGGGCATAGAAAATCCTGGACCGTCAAAGATATCTGATGATATCTCGACATCCTTCTGATGCAGGATCATCAACATTTAGGAATACACACACATTGTGCTCTTTTGCAAACCTACTCGTAATCTGTACATAAGAATAATGAAAAGTATGTTAGTATCAGTGGTGCATACATGAATACAAACAGTGTTAACGATAATTAGGAATCAAACAGTTCATTATTGATGATTATGACATAATTTACCTTCAAAACAATAATCTGTGATCAAGATTACGTGTTTGTTTTAAGGTTTTGGGTTGGTAATTTTGAATGTTTATGGATGGGGGAAAAGGGAGTGCGCTTTTCTAGGTTTGAAAAGTGCTCTGAAAAGTGAGTAATGAAAGTTTCAAATCAAAAACATCATTTATACTCTCGGACACATTAATTTCATTTATTTAATTAAGTGCGTCCTACTACCTTACCCTTTCCGTGGAAGTTATTTTTTCCGTAGGACATCTACGGATGCAGGCGGATGCCTAACTATCAAGTACTGAATTAGAATTTGAAGTATAAGTTGATTATTCATAGATTACCACTCTATGAACATGGATTATACTTTTAAGGTTTTAACACATCCGTAGTTTACCAATTCTATAGATGGTTAAATTTTATTTGGTTAAGTTTCACACTATAGCTTCTGCTGATGCTAAAATTATGTTAAACTTCATTTGATTGTGTGGTACTAATCAAGTGATAGAACCATTTATTGCTATTGGACCTTGTTGACTTTGTTTGCATGACAATTGTGCACAAGAAGGTCTATATCATGCAGCCAAGTTAGTGCTCAAGTTCCAATTCCTTCTTAGTTGGTTGATCAAAATTCAGCTTTTATTATTTTTCATACATTAACTACTCCCCCTAAATTTGTGATTAATGATAAGATTTATCATTTATCATAAATCTATGTAGAAGAATAGCATGAAAAGCATATGACAGTCTAAATGTCATGAAATCTATTAACAGGAATGCATGTAACTAGATATAATGGGGTCATACTATGACACTAAGCTTCTTTTCTGTTTGATTGTTTGATAAGAGATGATCTGATTCTGTACCCGATTGCAAGTATATATTTCTACTTAAATCCATACAAGAGCATTGTATCAACTAGGCATGCTATTTATCATGTTTTAAGATTTAGTAATAATTAACTATTATGTGCTCCATATTCAATTCTCATTAGAGTTCATCCTCCGTTTGTGAGTCAAATCATCACTTTTTCACACTTAAAGACTATGTACATTAAGTTATAAGTTCTATCTTGAGATAGCTTTGTAGTCTCATAAATGCTTTGTTGTTAATGCTCTTTTAGATAATATACAATTGATGATAATGGATTGTTTTGAGAGCTGAGATTTGATCCTCATAAGGTCACCAGGGGTTTACTCACGTAAAATAGAGGTGCCTTCAACCCATGTCTTTGTTTACACAAAACAGAGGGAGGATGAAAGTCATACTCTAAATCATAAACCCTAGTCTTTGTTCACACAAAACAGAGGGAATATGATTTGCAAAGATAGAAGTATATAAAGTGTTGTACATAGTGCGCTTGGGTGAGTGATTTGATCACATCAGGATAAGACTTACTTGCTTGATCCTTAAAATGGAGTTCCCATAAACAGGTACCTTTTTATTGTGTTTGGCATGCTCTTAGTGTAGTTTCCACTCAAGATGAACCTACTCACATATCAAAATCCTTTTGATCAGATTTAAAGTTAGTTGATTTCAGGAAGTAAGCAAAGGCATAGTGTACTATCATTTCCCATACGTATGACATGCTGAAACAAAAGACACAATAAAGAAAGACTACAATTTTGTATTTTTATATTGTTTTCTGAATGTTTTTGAATTTTATAGATTAATATGTACAAGGACAGTCACATGCTTTTCTTTGTTTATGATAATTTAATCTAAGTTAATCATATCCAAAGACTCAATTAGAAAATTAAATCTAACTGAATCAAAGGTTTTAGTGAATAAGTCAGTAAGTTGATTTGTTGTATCCACTTTGATTAACTTGATTAATCCCTTTTCTGAGCAATCTCTCAGAAAATGATATCTGATTTCAATATGCTTTGTTTTGCTATGTTGAACTGGGTTAGTAGTGATAAACATAGTAGCTGAATTATCAATATGAATTGGTGTTTGAAGGAAATTGTAACCATAGTCAAGTAATTGGTTTTACAACCAAAGCACTTGAGAGCAACCAGCTGAAGCAGCAATGTACTCAGCCTCAGCTGTGGATACAGAGTCATTTGTTCGCTTTTTGCACTGCCATGAAACAAGTCTTGGTCCTAAAAATTGACAGCCACCGGTTGTGGCTTTCTATTATTGTAGCATCCTCCAAAGTCAGTATTTGAGTATGTGTAGAGACTCAAATCTCCATCTTTTGGATACCATAGTCCTAGAGCTGGTTCCCTTTCAGATATCTAAAAATTCTCTTGACAGCACTCAGATGAGACTCTTTTGGATCAGATTGATACCTGGCACAAGCACACACAATAAACATTATGTCAGGTCGACTGTCAGTTAGATACATAAGAGATCCTATCATAGATCTATATAATCTTTTATCAATAGATTTCGTAGTAGGATCAAGCACAATCTTGTCTATTGTTGAAGCATGAGTTTTGCATGAAGATGTATCAGCAAGACTGTACTTCTTCAATATTTAATGTATGTACTTCTCTTGATTGATAAAAATGCCATCTGTATTCTAATGAACTTGTAGGCCTAGGAAGAAAGTCAATTCTCCCATTGAACTCATCTTAAGTTCATATTTTATTAACTCTTCAAAACTCACATAGAGCCTCTTGTTGGTTGATACAAATATGATATCATCTACATATATCTGAACCACCAAAAGTTTGTGATGTTCTTGTTTGACAAATCGAATCTGATCAATAGTCCCTCTTTTGTATCCATGCTTGAGCAAGAAAGATGATAATTTTTTATACCATTTTCTTGGTGCTTGATGAAGGCCATACAAAGCTTTGTCTAGCTTGTAGACTCTATGTGGGTAGTCAAGATCTTCAAAGCCAGGAGGTTGATCCACATAGACCTCTTCATCAATTTTTCCATAAAGGAAAGCACATTTAACATCCATTTGATAGAAAGTGAACTTCTTGTAGGAAGCATGGGCTAGAAATACTCTGATTGCTTTAATTCTTGCAACAGGTGCAAAAACTTCATCATAGTCTATTCCTTCTTCTTGAGTGTATCCTTGAGCAATCACTCTAGCTTTGTTTGTCATAATTATACCTCCTGTCATCTAGCTTGTTTTTGAAGAGCCATCTTGTTCCAACTGGATGTTGTCCTTCAGGCAAATCAACAAGATTCCACACTTTCTACTTTCTGAATTGTTGAAGCTCTTCCTGCATAGCTTCAATCCAGCTATTATTCTTTCGAGCAGCTGTTATGTTTGGAGGTACAACTTGAGACAGGAAGCAAGTAAACAAGAAAATGTTTGCAACTCCCCCTTTGCTTCTTATAGTTATTGCATTTAGGTCTCCAGTTATATTGTCCGATGGATGAGACTTATGAATTCTGGTTGTTGAAATAGAATCAACCGGGATGGTTGATTCCAAGTTAGACATATCCGTTGGAGTAGATGGATTCAGCTATGATGATGAGTCAACGAAGTAATCAAAGTGTTCTTCATGTTTAGCATTTGAAATAATAGGATCTTCATTTGGTACATTAGCTGCATTATGAATGTCTTCCGTAGGAACTTCTATGGAAGTGTTTTGTTCATCCGTAGGAGTTACAACAACATCTACGGATGGTATTTGTTGGGCTGCTGACAAGTATAGTGAATGCAAAGGATCTTCTCCAATGTTTGGAGCATCTGCTGAAGCTTTACGCATATCTCCAGATAAAGGATGATCATCTGCTGATGCATTGTCATTAACTGCGGATGGAGGGTTGCCATCTCCGGATGTAGATCCATTTTGCTGAATTGGTATATTGTTTGTTTCTTGATCCATGACACTTGAGGTTTGTGGTCTTGGAGCATCAGCTGATAATGATACTTCATTCAAATTTGGAGGAACAAATGGATAACATGTATCAGCATAACCTGCATTGATCACATACCCAGAGTTAAATGAATCTGTTTATGCATCTATATTAAACAACCATGATGAATCTTTTATAGATTTGGTAAATACTGATTCATCAAATGAAACATTTAGGGTTTCTTCCATAATGTTATGTTATGGAATGTAGATCCTATATGATTTAGATGTGGAAGAATATCAAACAAAGAAACCATCATAGGTTTTCTCAGAAAATTTTCCCAATTGTTCCTTTGTGTTTAACACAGATACATGACACCAAAAAGCTCTAAAATATCCTATAAAAGGTTTTCTTTTGAATAAAATCTCATAAGGTGTCTTGTTATGTTTTTTGACAATTAATGTCCTATTTTGAACATTGCATTCTGTGTTCACAACTTCAGCCCAGAATGTGTTGGACCAAAAGAACCAATGAGCCAAGATCAGGAAAACCTCTAAGTCCCACATGACATCATAACAACTGCTGAAAGCCTCATCAGCAGTTTGACAAAGTCTGAAGAATCAACAGCTGAAGATGAAAGATCTGAAGAACAACAGCTGAAGATCCCAAGTACTGAAGATGAGTACTGAAGTCTGAAGCACTGATGAATACAAGTACTGAAGCCTTCAAGTACTGAAGACAAGTGCTGAAGATCAACAACTGAAGAACTGAAGAGCTGAAGATCAACAACTGATGCACAAAGTCTGAAGACAAAGACTGAAGACATCAGCTGATGACAACTACTGAAGTCATCAGCTGATGAAACATCTGAAGACCAAAGTCTGAAGACCAAAGTGCTGAAGCTTCAGAGTTTGTCACAACAGCTGAAGAAGTCTTCTTCAGTTGTTGTGATGGTTTTACTTTT
>BJCO01478633.1:0-16722 GCA_018326465.1 Flaveria floridana | reverse complement strand
TAAGGAGCTTTTTCATTTTCTTCTGACCCGGTCAAAATGTCTGACCCACTGACCGAGACTTGAATTTCAAACAGCCCCTAAGTCGAACCATAGACAACTCAAAATATACATAAAAAATAAGCACATAAACATATTATATTTTAACCGAATCATTTCTGAATAAAAATTACGTCGAAACATGACAAACACAAATTTACGACGACACACACATTAAAATAAGCATGCAACAAATTACTTCTTTTAAACTTAACAAATGAAAATCAAGAGGGTTAAAAGTGACATTTTACAAAGTTGTTAAAAGTTTAGAGGATGAAAATGACATGTTGGAAATTACCTCCATAACTCGTGTAACTCAATTAGGTAAACAATCCAAATGAGTTGTAATTAGTTAAAAGGGTTGGTGGGTTTTTATTTTTTAATTGATCGAACTGGTTTAACATGTTAATATTAACATAATGTATCTATTAAACAATTTAGACATGAAAAACCATAACCAGATTATTTTCGTGTTGTATTCAAGATCTTGTTAGAAATTACCTCCCTTGTAAAAATTATTACTTGCTATTAAAAACAATTTTATATTTTAAACTTAATAATTAAATATTTGGAAAAGCGCTTATAATCATATTTCACATAATGGTAAGTGTTTAGTACTTAAGTTTTTTTTTTATTTGGGAGTTTATGCACATATTAGGTTCATGTTAAAGTAAGGTAGATGACTCGTGCCTCCGCATTGTAGCTCAAGTTGTAGAAGGAGGGACTAGATGTTATGCAAGAATGAGGATAACCCCATTTCGAATCCAACAGCCTCTCATTATACCACGTTTGACGCAATTTTACGGTATTTTGTCTCCTAAGCGTGATGTGGCTTTAGGTGTCTTGGATACTTGGCAGTTTGTCATTGCTCGGTTAGCATGTCCAATAATCATGCTTTCTTAGATAGATGACTCATGTAATTCAATAACAACACCATTGCATACGTTAGGGGCATGTTTACAACCAAATAACCCAAATTTGGTCATAATGCATACACTGTCTTTTAAGAAACCTTGAGCTTAAAGTATCTTTATGTGACAACCAACAATTTCAAGTCAATACCAGATTTTGACTTAGTCATAATTACGCATATCATACATGAACTAATAAAGATTTTTGGTGTTAGAAAGTAATTAATATTCGTATATTCATGTTTGACTAAATTATTACTTTGTGGTTTTATAAAAGTCATAAAGGTTTGTAAAATCTCAAGAAATGCTCCAAATGAGTTATGTTATGTTTATGAGATTTTATATATTTTACAAGTATTATTATAAATATTAGTGTATTCTACAAATTATAAGTAGTTAGTGAGTTGTATTATGTCATTATAAAAAGTTAGATTATGACTAGTTGACAAAGATGACAAATGATTATATTATTTTGACATGAGACTTGGAATATAAATTTATGAATTTTATAACACTAGATATTCGGTTACTTATTAATATGGGTTAAAACAAGTTGGTAAATTGATTAATGTGACTAAAAATTTTTATCAGGTGAGTTTATTATAAACTTTTATTAACTTCATAAAATATAATAATATTATTTAACAAGTTGGAGAAACCCTACTTCAACTTATGGTAAGGTTTATAAAATCTAAGTAAATAAAAGAATAATTTTATCCAAAAAACAATTATATCTTTATTTTATGTGCAAGTATATATATTTATGCATGGTTTGTAAAAATATGGAAACCGGTTATTTCTTTAAGAGTTGATATTTCAAAATTTATAATAATGAAAATAATACAAATATTATTTTTTACTTAAAATATGAAACTATTTCAAAACCCTAATTTTCATATGTTTACATGTAAATCCTATAATTAACTATTACATACTTAGGGTAGGACTCGGATCGAGTCAAAATAATATTTAAATACCCACACAATATGTCAACTTTAAAATACAAGAGTTTTCTATACTCTCGAATAAAATATAATTTATTAATATTTTCTAAATAATATATATTTCATAATTATCAAACATATATCACCATGTTGTCGAGTTAAACACTTTATTACCAAGTTGTGTGGATGAAACAATTACATGCTTATATTACACGTCGGAGCAATTACTTAGACATAAGTTGGCTTGATTATTCTAGGGTAAACTTAGATTAGATTTCCCTGAGCACTTTGGATATTCACAGATTTTCATACCTAATCACTTATTTGTCTGGTGAGTTTCATGACCCTACTTTTACTTGTTTTCCTTTTGTGCGAGATTACTTGCAAATTACTATTTTTATGGAACATAATTTCTTGCCAATTCACATGTTATATAAGTGGTTTACTTACCGTATGAAGTCCCATTTAACCGGATCGTTAATTTCTTTCCCTAAGCGAGGTAATAATGGATAGTACTATTGGGTTTGACTACCCCCATCCGTGTTACTTGTCCTAACTTTGACTGGAGGTCTAAACAGGTGCATTATTAGCCCTTTCACCCATGTGTTTACGGTAGACGTGGGTAGGGGTAATTTATCACAGTTACGGTCTAGTTTTGGTTGCGATTCACTTATATAACATTGTAGCTTTGTAGGTACAACAATCAAATCATGAAAAGACTTGTGGTCTATCACACTGTTTACTATTACTTTTAAACATGTAAACTCATCAACTTTATGTTGACCTATTTTTCAAGTATGTTTTCTTTGGTAACTGATAAATGCATCAAGTTAAGCTAGCACGGATCTCATCGTATTTAGGGTCATTCATCATGTTTGGGATATTTATTTCCTTATTTGTCATGTTTTAAAAATAATTTACATTATTACTAATACTTTCACAAGTAACTCTGAAAACAATTATGTACTTCTAAGTTAATTTGCAACATATGTTTTACAAAACCATGTACTAATATACTAGTGACCATGATTCCATGCCATCACGCCCTGTGGGAAACCATCAGTGTTTGGGGTGTGACACTTTAAACCTTCTTGTCATTACTTGTTATCACAATACAATCCAAACAGTAACAAATAAATCCTCATTAAATGCAGCAAACAAAAGAACTTATACTTTTACTTTCAATAATTTCATTTCTAAATAATACAAAATTTATTTCATTTTCTTGACTTTTAACCTGCATAATTCATTTCCTGACTTTTAACCCACATAATAACTTAACTAGCTCGCATACGTTTTATCACTTTTATTTAAAACGTTGAACTGTTTGATGAGATACAACAACTAATAGATGAAATAATTAAATTGGCTGTTTCTCAACAAAATTTGCATAATCAGGATGATCTCTTATACGTTCCTTTTTGCTTGTAAATAGGATCGGGCATAGGTTTGAAAGAAAACAAGAGTGAAAAGAAACCCATCACCAAAAACACATTTACAGTATGTTTTCATAAAGTTAAATCGTTAAAATTAACATTAATCTATAACTTTCATTAAATTTATCTTGCTGCACAATGTTTAATTTTTCAAAGAGTTGTTTTTATACAATGATTTTTGACACTGACTATACATCCAATCATGCAAACTAGTTTAGTTTTTTTCTCACGTTACACTACGTGTAGCAACTTAGCAACCACTTGTTCATATAATAATTTCTCTTGAGATATTTCTTAAAAAGAAGGTTCATCTCTGTCTATCCTATTTTATTGTCTTTATTAAGTTTTGTATGTGGGCTTTTTATCTTTCATGTTGTGGGTTGCTGTGTTCGCGGGCTTGGGCTTGCAGTTGGTTCTTGGGCTTTAGTGGTGGAGTCCTATATCAAAGGAGAGGGTGAGAGAGTGTTGGACACATAATCTCTAACTCTTTCTCACCGAAAATTAGTTGTTCTCTCTTACATTTGTTTAGGGTTTCATCTGTGGATGAACCATCTTTTTTGTTTCACATGTCGATTGAATTTGTTCTTTGTATATTCAGGTCATAGTTTTGATGATATGATTCTTCTGTTTCATTACTTGAATATCAGGTTGTTTCTAGGTTGAGGTTGAATATATAATATATGTGCGTTATTTTCCCTGAAATGGTATAAGACCTTGGTTGAGCTCTTGTTATCCATCTCATTCTCTAATCGATTCCGCTATAAAGGTCTCGAGGTTTTGGTCCGTTTGTGTTCCTCTTTGATAATTGAAGATCTAGGGTTTCTCTAACCCGTGATCCGCGGAAGTTGATTGATCAGCTGTGTTGTTGATTGTAATTTTAGGATACTTCATCTAGTGTTCTTGGTGTTTCTGGAAGGCGATGTTGTAGATTACCTATCTCTGGTCTTTCCCCCAATCAAAGGGCATTTGACTCTATCCGCTCCCTAACTAGGATTCCCCACTGTGAGATCTTTCCTGTTCTTTTCTCTTAGTGTGTGTTCTTTCTGTTTGATCTTTTTATCTTATTAATCTTGCGTCTTAACTCCCTAATTAAGACATATCGGACCACTAGAATCCCGAAGAATATTGACACTGATCAGGCTTCATAAACCTGTTGGGATTAATCAGCTTGTTTTCTTTTTAGATTATCATTGATTATCTGCTTATTGTCTTGTGTTTATGTCTTATGTATGCTTTTTGCGTGTTATTATGGGTTCTACTAATAATGTCTCTGTTGATACCCTTGTTAGTAAGTTGGATTCGAGTAATCCTCTCTATCTTCATGGTAGTGGCACTAGTAACCTCACCATCACTAGTATCAAATTAAAAGGAACAGATAACTATATTGTTTGGTCTAACTCTATGAAACTTGCTTTGGAAGTTAAAACCAAAATCGGGTTTATAGATGGCTCTTAAAATGATCTACTGATGATGAGGTTCTTTGAAAAAAATGGGATAGACGTAATGATGTGGTTATTACTTGGATTCTCAACTCTATATCAGAAGAGTTGTATATGGGTCAA
The DNA here is from genome assembly GCA_018326465.1 of Flaveria floridana. Classification (NCBI taxonomy): domain Eukaryota; kingdom Viridiplantae; phylum Streptophyta; class Magnoliopsida; order Asterales; family Asteraceae; genus Flaveria; species Flaveria floridana. Next base: position 11,833 of record BJCO01478633.1, on the reverse strand, counting down.
GTGTTTTCTAAACTGGCCTATGATGTTTGGAAGGAACTAAAGGAAACATATGATAAAATTGATGGTTCAATGGTTTTTGGCATGTATTAGAAAATTAATTCATTAACTCAACAAGGAATGTTAGTTTCTAAATATTATCATAAACTTAATACTCTCTGGAAATAATTTGATCAAATAATTTAGTTGCCTTGATGTTCTTGTAAAGCATCAAAGGGGTTTAGTGACTTTAATCACCTTATAAAACTCATACAATTCCTCATGGGCCTTGATAATACCTACCAAAAAGTTAGATCTAATCTGTAGCTTAGAGATCCCCTTCCAATTGTGAAAGAAGCTTTCTCTATCGTGTCATGAGAAGAATCGCATAGGAACTCAGTTTCATCCTCTAAAACAATATATGTGAGGTACATTGTTAAAACAAATCAATTTTCTGAAAAACCTGGGTTTAGTTTTGAAAACAAAAGGAAAACTACCAGGGGTCCAAATCTAAATATTAAATGCCCCCACTGTAATAAAGTGGGATACACAATTGAGAGGTGTTATGAATTTGTGGGATATCCCTCAAGCTTAAAAAATAAAGGATCTCAAGTCAACCGTTCCTCAAATAACTCTAAATCTGACTCACCTTCGTCAAGTGATGTTAACTATCTAACTCTTGATCAGATTGCCAAGTTGCTAGAAATGTAAAAACCAATGATGTTCATCAAGGATCTAACATTGCAGGTAACTAAATCGATCATTTCTTCTCTAATACTTTCACATCAAGAATTTTCAGTTTTAACACAAATAACCAAATTGGTTTCAAAGAGTTTGGATGGATCATTGACTGTAGTGCAAACCAACACATGATTCAAACCGACAATTTTTTAATAAATTAAGTTGATGTTTCGGAATACAACATAAGTGTTAATCACCCCAATGGTTCAAGTGCTATAGTGTCAAAAATAGGAAATGTAAAACTAAATGACAGATTCACTTTATATGATGCGTTCCATGTTCTATATTACTGTACAAATCTCATGATTATGTATAAGTTAGCTAGAGATAGCAAACTTATGGTATTGTTTGATGAACATTCCTATTACACTCAGGATTCTCACACAAAGAGTTGCCTGGTGACTGGTAATCAACTTGATGGATTGTATTTCTGTGGTGCTTCATCTAGTTGTGAAAATATGGCCTTAATATTACTTTCTTTCCAAATTTATGGCATGCTAGATTTGGTCACCCCTTTAATAAAGTTTTAAAAGTTCTAAAACAAACTTTACAAATAAGTCAAATACTTGAAAATGATCTTTGTGAAACATGTCATATGGCTAAACAACATAGATAACCCTTTCCATTAAGCAATCATAAGACAACGCAACTAGGAGAACTTGTTCGCCTAGATGTATGGGGACCATATAGAGTTTGTAATAGAGAAGGGTTTTGATATTTTTTAACAGTTATTGATGACTACTCAAGAGCAGTGTGGGTGTTTTTAATGAAACATAAAGATGAGGTGTTTAAAAATTTGAAATCTTTCTTTAATATTTTTAAAGACTCAGTTTTATAGGTCTATCAAAGTTTTTGAAAGTGACAATAGGACAAAATTTGTTAACAGTCAAGTAAGTTGCTTTCTAAATTCAAATGGAGTTTACATTCAACTACATGTGCTTATACTCTCCAACAAAATTGGGTAGTAGAGAGAAAACATCATCATCTGTTGAATATTGCTAGGTCCTTACTATTTCATAGGGGCTTTCCCTCATGTTTTGGAGTGACTGTGTTCTGACTGCTGCATATTTGATCAAAAGGACTCCCTCTTCTGTATTACATGAAAAAACTCCCTATGAATTAATTCATAACTATGAACCCTTTTTAAAACATCTTCGTGTCTTTGGTTGTCTATGTTTCTGTATGATCCTAAAAAACACTGATAAATTTAGCAAACTTGCTATAAAGTGTGTTTTCATTGGTTACTCTTACAATAAAAAAAGGGTATGTACTATAGAACTTGGAAAACAAACAAACTGTTTTTCTCAGGATGTAAAATTTTATGAAACAATCTTTCCATTTAAACAAACAAACATCTCTCACGAACCTGAAGTTTTTCAATCAGACTACTTAAATCAAATTAATTTTTTTGACTTGTATAAAAACATAGACACCCAAATCCCTAATGATGAGGAGAGGTCTGAAGCAAATCCTCCTTATTGGTCCTTACAGCCTGATAGCAGTAGCATAGAAATCACAAACAGTGTGGTTGAATCTCAACTGCCTAACGAATCTGCTACTCCCATTAGTGGGGTAAGGGATGAGGGGACTATATCTGATCCAACCATGGCTGATGAAATCATAAATTCAGAGGGGTCAAAATCTCCAAGTGCAAATCCTGTTGGATTACAAAGATTGACTAGGAGTGTTGTTTTTCTATCTAAATTAAAGGATTATATTTTCAATGGTAAAGTTAAATAAGCTCTTGAAAAAGTTCTTAATTATTATAATATTTCAATTTATAATTGGTGTTTCATTTAAAATTTGAACAAAAACTTCGAGCCTAAAAATTACAAAGAAGCTACAGTCCAACCTGTTTGGGTTGAAGCTATGAACTTAAAAATGAAAACCCCTATAGGTTTAACACCTAGGAATTAGTTGATCTTCCTCTAGGAAGAAAACTCACAGGTTACAATTGTGTATTTAAGATTAAGTACAAAGCCTCTCATGAAATTAAAAGATACAAAGCTAGGCTAGTTGCCAAGGAATTTTCTTAAAAGGATGGGGGTTGATTTTGAGGAAACCTTCTCTTCTATTGTCAAAATGGTCACAGTTATGTGTGCCCTCAGTCTTGCTGTTGAAAACAACTGGTCAATTTTTCAACTTGATATTAACAATGCTTTCTTGTATGATGAGTTGCATAAAGAAGTTTTCATGACCCTCCCTGAAGGGTTTTACTCTAAAAATGAAACAAGTGTGTAAATTGCTTAAATCTTTATATGGGTTAAAACAGGCTCCACGAATGTGGAACCAAAAATCGGTTTGTGTTCTTACTAACTATGGTTTTGTTTGAAGCAATTATGATCAATCTTTTTTCACTTACTCCCATGACTTTGTGTTCTTGGTTTTGTTGGTATATATAGGCAATATAGTTCTATCTGGTAATAACTTGTCTGAAGTTAACAAGGTAAAACACATGTTATAATCTAAGTTCTTGATTAAGGATTTAGGTCTGTTGAAATATTTTCTTAGAATTGAGGTTTTACCGATTGATGCTGTCTTTGTCTTACTCAGCGCAAATATTGCTTAGAGTTGTTGTCTGAGTTTGGTATGATAGCTTGTAAACCTGTTACAACTCCCATTGAATAGAACTTTGTCTTAACTGAGGTGTGTAAGAGGCACCTTGATCCACTACCAAATGTTACCGGTTAACAATTATTAGAAAACTGATCAACCTATCACACACTTGGCCTGACATTGTATATGCTATTCATTACCTTAGTCAGATTATTCATAAACCTCTTATGGGACACTTACATACCGACCCTCCGTTTACTTTCGTATCTTAAAGGTGCTCCTGGTAAAGGAATCTTATTATGTAAAGGTTTGAATTTTAATATATTTGTTTATTCTAATAGTGATTGGGATAAGGGCCTTGAGTCTCGAAGATCTGTTACTGGTTTTTGCATCTTTCTTGGCAAGTGCCTTGTCTTTTGGAAAAGCAAGAAATAGAGCACCGTCTTTCAATCCTCAGCTGAAGTCAAGTATCGGTCTATGTGTGCTTCTGTTTGTGAAGTTATTTGGATTAAAAACCATCTTAGTGAGTTGCAAGTCTCTGTGAAGTTACATGTACTTCTGCATTATGATAGCCTTCCTGCTATCTCTATAGCCCCAAATCCAGTGTTCTATGAACGTACTAAACATTCTGAGATGGATATTTTCTTCCTACGTAAAAAGATTGCTGGTGGTGTTATTCAAACTGTTCCTGTAAAATCTGATGTTCGGTTGGCTTATATATTTACTAAAGGATTATCAGTTCAATCAAATATTTTCTTATATGATTAGTTAGCCCTCTTCGATGTTTTTACTTGATAGAGCTGGGGGGTGTTAAAAAGGAGGTTCATCTCTATCTATCCTATTTTATTGTCTTTATTATATTTCTTATGCGGGCTTGCTTATCTTTCATGTTTGTGGGCTGCCTGCTATGGGCTGTTGCTGCATTATGGGTTGAAGTTGTGTTGTGGGTTGCTGTGTTCATGGGCTTGGGCTTGTAGCTGGTTTCTTGGGCTTTGGTGGTGGAGTCCTATATCAAAGGAGAGGGTGAGAGAGTGTTGGACACATAATCTTAACCCTCTCTCACCGAAACCTAGTCGTTCTCTCACCATCTTTCTTTGTTTCGTATATCGATTGCATTTGTTCTTTTATATTCAAATCATAGTTTTGATGATCTGATTCTTCTGGTTCATTAATTAAATATCAGGTTGTTTTGGGGTTGAGATTGAATCTATATTATCTATGTTTTATTTTCTCTGACAATATTAGCCCAATAATCAGAGAGAGCAAAAAAGCTTCTCGTAGTCTAGCCTGGAGGGGAGATATTGGTTTGTGCAGTAGTTGATATAGCCGACAAGATATCTAATATATCCTCCAATTCTCTGCTCCATTGGAAATCTAAATGAAGCTCCATATCTTTATTTTTTTATACTTTGCATTGATACTCTAATCCTTATTATCGAAGGCTTTTCATTCCTAGCTTTCCATATTGCTCATATTAACGTGAGAGCAATCGAAGTCACCAATATTATAAGTCTTTTATCAATGTAAAATAGGCTGACTTCTGCATAAGCTCCTTAATAGAATTTGACTTTAAATCTGGCAACTTTACGAGTGGGGTTTTAAAAAATGATGACCCTACCATGTTTTGATTGGTCTGTCTTGCCCACAAGTAAAAAAAAACCACTCTACTCGATAGTTGCATAAAGTCTTTTTTCTTTAAAATTTTGCATGGATATGAAATATGATTGGTTTATAAGCGAAAATGAAATTGTTAGAACATCAAGTCATAGGTTTAAAGTACGTAAGTCATGGTCTCTTGACCTAACTCAGTCACTTGTTTTCTAACTCAATCAATTGTTTCATAACATTTGTTTTATTCACGCTCTTGTCATTTGACATTCTTTGATTTCATCTTATGAAAATAAAACTTGAATCGAGTAACATGATGATTTTATATTTTTCTTACAATTGTCGCATCATACTATAGTTTGTTTTAATCTTTTAAATTAATAACAAAATTATTAAAAAAAGCTTTTGAATATAATTAAAGTTATAAAACAGTAAGACTATAAATATAAAAGGTTAACTAACTTGATTATGCACATTTATTTCTTCACACAATCAAACTTAACTCGTCTATTCAAGTATGGTGTTTAGTTAAATAGAGTGTTTTTTAATTGCAATTATGAGTTATTTCAAGACCCGGTTATACCAACTCATCATTCTGATATGTTATTTTGTATATTAATAATATTTTTTTAATTAAATGTAAATTTAATAACTTAAGGGAAATGCTATTATGGTGGTTTGTAAAAAATAAGGGTAAAATAGTAGAATAAAACATTTCTTATGTATTACCGCGTGTTTTCTATCGCAAGACATTGGTTGAATCTTAAAATTTCTTATCAACTAGAACGGAAGTTGCAAGCTGGGTAACGAAGATCGCTTTATTGCTACACAGAGAATGTTACACATGTGCTATTATACGTGCTTTGCTAAGACCTGATGCCTTGCAAATAAGGTCACACCACCTATTTATACCGCTTGACAGTAGTTTTAGATTCTTCTCAAGCTTGAAATTTTCATGACTATTTTGTGCAACAGTCAACAATTCTAAAAAGTTCCAAGTCTAGAATTCTATAGAGATTTTCATAGTTTCTTCAAGATTGGTCTAGACCTTTCCAATACTAATCTAAAACTTTACAGATATTTGTTTTTTGTTTAGATGACTTGTGACATTAGTCAAAAACACCATCTTTTTTGAAATTATATTTTGCTAAAATGACTAAATTACTTGAAAGTAATTTAGTCATTTATCAACCCAATAAACCAAATCTGGATAGAATGCATACATTGCATTCCTAAGTCTTTTATCAAAACTTCAGCTTAAAAAACCTTTAAACAAAACTATGCCACATTTCTATTTTCTTGTTAATTGTTATCACAATGTGATCCAGTTAGTAACAAACAAATCTTCATCAAATGTAGCAAAAGAATATTCACTTTTACTTTGACTTAAATCCGTTTACTTAATAATTAACTTTTTATTTCATTTTCTTAGATGGTTGTTTTAGCTTGCATACTTTAACTATCATCTTTTTGGTCCATATTACTTTCATGTTAAACTATTTGATGAGATCATGACAACTTAAAATCGAGACACTCAGAAAATGGTAGTTTATTTTACAAAAAATGTGTATGACCATGATCTCATTTTACGCACCCATTGGTTTGTAAACGACATCAACTATTAGGTTTGAAAGAAAATAAGGAAAGAAAAAGAAAACCCGTCACCAGAAAACTTACATTCAGTTTGCTTTCACGAAATCTGATCCTTAGACTTAAACATAAATGTACAACTTCCATTCAATCATTCCATCTGCACAATGCTTGATCATTAAAAGAGTTGTTTTTATACAGAGATTTCTAACACTAACGCATATTCAATCATTCAAACTAGTTTTTTTTCTTCTTTTTTCTCATTACACTATGCGCAGCAACCACCTGCTCATATTATAATTTGCAGAAGTTACTACACCTGATCTTCATCAGACCCAGAAAAATAAAAACCAACCAGCCTGAAGATCTTCAAGAAACGACCACCGGCTTTTAGCTGCAATAAAACAAGAAAAATAACACAAGATTACATGCCTCTTATGAGTAAATTGAGCTTATCATATAACATTATAATCAAGTTAAAAAGCACACAATGACACAAAATAACATAACTTCTTCTTTTACCCAATGTTTGTTCATTGAATAATTTTTGTTTGTGGGGTTTCATGTTCTTTTCTTTTTAGATCAAGTGAACATGACCTGTTGTCACTCGTGTACATTTCTTGAGACCCACAAAAAATGCAAAGAAGCGTGGGCGTCAGGGATTGCTTACTAATATTGTTTATCTATTTTTTATTTGACGGACACATAATCTAGTCCTATTAACTAAACCTAACACCACCAAACTTACACATTGCAAGAACCCTCATCAGTTGATGAGAGAAATACACCACTTACCACCTATCGTCCATTTGTCCCCACGGGACACTAATACTGTTTATCTAGCTTATTGCTTTTTAAACAATGCAATCCCGAACACTCTTGAAAAGAGGCTGTTGTCTTATATCATAAGGCAATAAGCAGATGGGCATTTTAATAAGCAATACCAAACGTCCACAGAATGGATGTTAGGCAAAGAACAGTTCAGGGACCAGTTTGCAGTTCAAGAAAGCGATAAACTGTTATGTGAATAAAAGGTGACCAAGACGACACACACATTCATCAGTAGGAGCAGGTATAACAAGTCGCACAATCATATTCCAGAAATACAAAAACAAAAAAATTCGACGGTTTAAACTACCAACATAGAATGAGCTGGAACCTGTGCTCTAAAGGTTTTAATATTATTGTAAAGCTAGGATTTGGGGTTTTTTATAGATCATCTAATTCATTGAAATCGATCAAAGAGAACAGAAAATGGGATTTTTTCCTTTACCCACAAGGAGCTCATGACTTCGTATTTGAGCCCGAGTGGAGACTTCACAGGTTACCCATCCTAGAATTACTCCCACACAAGCACGTTTAACTGTGGAATATGCACCAAAAACACGTTGGTGGTATTTGAGGCAAGGCATTCCCTATGTCCCAAAAACTCTCGTGTGGACAAGACAAGCGTCACACAATAACATTTATAAACAGTATAGACCAATGAAATATGCAAAGATTTCATACATAAAACTCTGAAATCTTTAAAAAGTTAACATAATCTAGCTTCTGTTATCACTATTGATTAGAGAAACAAGTAGATTGTTTTCAACACCATTCATACCACATAGAACAAATCAATGCATAAAGAGCATGAAATTTGGATTCTTGATTCGAGAACAACAATAAAACTGAATAGGTCTAAAACATAAAACAAACATAATGATCCTTCAAATCAAATCATAATGCATACATGAATTCTCACTCAAATTTCAAGATTCCTATGAAGAACAATAACATAAAGAAAAATCAACAATCGCAGAACATAATCACATTAAAAAACAATCTCATAAAGAAAGATCTATAACTGTACAACATAATTTCACAATAACAACAATCACACAACGGGAAATCAAGATTTTGCAAGAACAAATGAGATAAACATTCTCAAGAACACAAACTATTGAGTATTGATCACACACAACATATCACATCAAAAAACCCAAAATTGTAATCATTTAGCAAAAAACACAAAAACTTGCAGTCTGATTACCAAAACTCATGCATTTCAACACCCAAAACACACACACACAAAAAAAAAAGAATCAAACTTACATAACAATCACACAACAGAAAATCAAGATTATGCAAGAACAAATCATACAAACACACTCAAGAACACAAACTTCTAATCACACACAACAAATCACCTCCAACAACCCAAAACCGTAATCATTTAGCAGAAAACACAAAACCAAAATTCAAGCATTCCAACACCCAAAACATAAAGATTCAAACTTTAAAACTCAAACTTAAAGATTCAAACTTTAACATAATTATAAAGTTATTTCAAGAACATTACCCTTGACCATCGATACCTCCTGATCATAATCATCACAACAAATCAAGATTTTGCAAGAACAGATAAACATTCTCAAGAACACAACCTTCTGATAATAATCATCACACACAACAAATCACCTCAAACAACCCAAAATTGCAATCACTTAGCAGAAAACACAAACATTTGCAGTCTGATAACCAAAATACATGCATTTCAACACCAAAAACACATAAAAGATTCAAACTTTAACATAAAGACAAAGTTTTTCAAGAACATTACCCTTGACCATCGATACCTCCATTCCCACCACCGCCATACGCCCCATCATCGGCGGTCTGCCACACCGACTGCCACGCCTGCGACGGCGGCCCATACATTCCGGCGGGATCCACCGCCGGCCGCCCCATCGTCACCCCATGCGCCGCCGCCGGAGGGTAATAATACGGCAGCCCACTAGCGGCAGACCCCACAACCCCACCACCACCACCACCGCCACCGCCACCGCCACCGACAACAACATCATCCTTAATCTCGTCACGGGGCACAATATCCACAAGAAAATCGAAAATGTCGGTCCTCGTAATCGCCGCGGCGATGTCGTTCTTCTGTAGGGTCCTTCGCTTGTTCTCTTCGGCGTGAAGCCATGATCGGATCGTGAGCTCGAGGATGAAAAGCTCACACGCTTTCGCGAACAAGATTGGGGCTTCGGCGGAGATCATCCGGACGTCTTCATCGGCTTTCATGATCTTCTTGATTCGTGCGAGGGGGAGCTGGTGGTTCTTGAAATCGTTCACTTGTTCGATTTCTTGACGTTGGTAGTTCCAGAACATTTGGAGCTGCTGGTGTTGTTGTTGGAGGAGGTGGTGGTAGGGCGGTGGTGGGGGTTGTTGGGGTGGGAATGGGGAGGGGTGCGGTGGCGATGCGGTGGTGGGGTGGTGGTTGGTGGTGGTTGTGGTGGTGTTGGTGTTATCCATTGTGGTTTGGGTTTTCTTTGTTGTTCATGTGTTTGTTGAAATTGAAAAGTGATGGTTTGTGAATGTAGGGGGAGGATAAGGTGAAGTGGGTTGATTTGCTTATCCTCCGCACCTTGTCCCCATATGGGTATTATTGTATTTTTTGATATGGGTCGTTACTTTTTAATGTTCGAATTTCTAAAAGGCTAATGTTATCTTTTGAGTCGGATGGTCCGGGGCGGATTTTTAAGAAGCCAACATCATAATTTTAGTTTTCTTCGGTTGGTTTAATTTCGTTTACATCCATCATTTGAATGTTCAAATATCAAAGTAGTGCACTCAAGTACTTCACGTAACAATTGAATTTGCCATCTAGGGCTTACAAACTCCTATACAAGAAACTAAAGAACATTTTATTTTAGTTGTAGTCAATACATACACCATGAGGTTCCTATCTTTTGATACTAGCTCTCTCAAATAAACTATCATGTATATAATGCTGCTACTATCATCCTAAATTAAACTAACCTTCAACATGAAATTAAACTATAAAATTAAATCAATAAAACTAACATTGAAAATGGGCTTCACAAAGTAATGGTCCTGCTTCAAAGCTAAGAAGATTAAACAAATGGACGAGGCCTTGAGAAAACAGTGGAGGTTATTCACAAAATCGCAGGTATGGGAGGAGACTTTTGAATTGGGTTTATTAGGGTAAAAGAATATTAAGGTTAGGAAAGTAATTACAAATTTAATCTGAGTGTAATAAAAAACAGGTGCAGAAGTCAAACCTATGACCTATAACAACCTAGAGATGCGCACAAACCAATGAACCAACACCATATCATTGTGTATTGTTTAAACTTAATAATATTTAGGGTTCACTTCCATAAATTTTATGAGTTCACTAAAATTTGTATTATACGGTACACTACCGATTTAAAAATCAATGAGGTCATTTGACCCCGTTCCTCGAAGGGTAGTTCCGTCCCTGACCACCATCACTAGACACGACCTTCACCACCACCACCGCCAATTACCACTGACAACTACCACTAGACACCACCTCCAATAACCACCGGCAACCACCATCACCATAACCATCACCATCGACAACCACCACCACCATAACAACCACTACCACCGGGCACCACAACCAATCACCACTCACCATCGTTAACAACACAACCACCACCACTAGCACCCACTACAACCACCCACCACCATCGGCAACCACCACCGGTAACCAACACGATTTATTTCATTTCATCATTCATTTCATTCTTTTATACATTTCATTACCTCATATCAAACAATTATATAATTATATATTTTTATCAAATCATGCTTAAAAACTTTATACATTATGAATTGAAAATTTATGTTTTAAAGAAATATGCAATTTTTTTTTCAAGATGGAAAGAGGTATAGATACAACTGATGTATATAACAAGTGACATGTAAAGCTAATGGTACTAAAGGTGGTTCCATCGAAAACCACTTTATAATTGAAAACAAAAAAAACCATCATTTAACCATTGATTTTTTATATCTATGGTTGAGATTAATTAGTGGTATTTTGATAATTAAATAAAAAGTTATGACTATTTAATAATGCCTTAAGGGTTTAATAGGAACAAAAAAATCTTTTAATTTTCTATAATTTTTGTTTCTCTCTCCTCTCTCCTAACTAACGCATTTTTCTCTTCTAACCACAATTAAATGAATCAGTGTGACGTACATGTATATTTGCTATGTTACATATACGTAACAATTCTCGAGTTTATAAACCGAAAATAGTATACTAAGTCATAAATATACTCCATATAGTTGACCATACTTTATTCTACTGTTCACCTTTTTATGATAGTACATGTTACCAACTTTAGTTGGTGACAAGGTAAGTCAGGGACATGTCCTGACTACCAACTGTATCAGAGGTCTGCAGCGGACTGACAGGGATCATACTTTTATCTGCTGGACATAGCAGTGTCTTCCGAAGGATAAAGTGCTTCGGAAGAACAACTTCTTCCGAAGGCACTTATACTTCGGAAGACTGCTTCTTCCGAAGCTTGGAGTCTTC
>BJCO01478544.1:0-17723 GCA_018326465.1 Flaveria floridana | reverse complement strand
CCCTAGGTGACTGGATCAGCAGTAGTGCACAACGTTCGTGATTAATCATCACAGGTCCAGCACCAGCAGTAGTGCACAATGTTCGAGGTATAGCGCATGGCATCGATCCAGAATGAAAGAGGAAAGATAAGTGTGCGTGTACTTGCCCAAGGTGTCTGGATCAGCAGTAGTGCACAACGTTTGTGATTAATCATCATAGGTCCAGCACCAGCAGTGGTGCACAATGTTCGGGGTATTGTACATGTCACCGAAAGTAATTAACGTACGAATGAACGTATTGAATGTATGAATGAATGTATCAAACGTACGAACAAGTGTAATGAATGTATGAATGAAGGTAAGGAATGTATGAACGAAAGAAAGAGTTTATGAATGAACGTGAATGTTAACGATGAACATTACACGAATGACAACTAATGAATGAATGATGAAGATAATAATAATATTATCTACGTGTACGTATGTTGTGTGATCGTATGTATGTAAGAACGGTTTTAATGAAAGAAAAGTGTGTTTTATTATAAAACTAGAACTCACTCAGCAACGCTGACTTTTTATGTGTTTCCAGTTGACATGTAGTGTTGTTGAGGATGGCACGAGGCGGCTACTCAGCTCTTTTAGGATGGCATTCCTTTGTTAATATTTTTGCAATGTAACATGTCGCATGTATTTATAAAACAATAATGGTGTTTGTAGAGGATTCGCATAAACAGGATTACCTAAGGAATCCTCTTACTACTAAAAGTCACTGTTTATGACTATTTTGTAATCAATTAACGATGTAGTACTTTGTAAAAGCTTTTATGATGAAATGAGATGTCTCTTTGAATGTTTCCGCTACAATGTCTATTTAAAATAGCTGTAAAATATATGTTTTATGTGCAATGAATGACCAACTGTGAGGTGCCCGGGATCGGGGCCTTACAGATCACGTCTGAGGTGATCAAATGGTTTTAAATTAAAAGGATCACGTCTGAGGTGATCAAAAGGTTTTCAGTTAAAAGGATCACGTCTGAGGTGATCAAACGGTTTTAATTAAAAGGATCATGTCTGAGGTGATCAAATGGTTAAAAGGATCATGTCTGAGATGATCAATGGTCATAATGTTATATATCAAATTCAAATTTTTGAAAGGTTGGGAAAAATAAAGTCAAAATCATAAGTATGGATCAATCGCACGATTGGACCATAAGTATGAACCAATCACACGATTGGATCATACGTATGGGTAAATCGCATGATTGGACCATATGTATGAACCAATCACACGATTGGACCATGAGTATGGGTCAAGTATACTATTGGATCACAAGTATGAACCAATCGTACGACTGGCTGAAAAAGTCTAAGTCAGTCGCATGACTGAACCTCAGTGGCACAAATGAATCACGCGTATAGGTCTAGTCACACGACTGAATCACAAATCAGTATAAAAAGGGGCTCAGTCCGTCGTATCCCTACACTTGACTTCAAAAACGCTCTCAAAACCAACGATTTCCCAACCACCATTTTCAAATTTTTCTCCTTGACTGTCCCTGATTGTGCATTACTAACGATATTACTATCCATCTACAGGTATAGTGAGACTGAAAACATGCCAAATAAGAACGTTAAATCAATCGAAAATGTCTGAATCACTTAAAACAAGAACCGAGACAAAGAACCATAAAATTAATCACTTAAATGGACCTAACTGTATTTAAAAGACAATAAGTGTAATATGAAGTTCATGCATGTCTAATGAATCCAATCTTGATGTGTAAATGATTGTTTTGATAAAAATTCAAACTTTTGGACATGCATAGTGGATATGTGAAAGGACGTACGGATGAACTTCAGTCGCACAATAGAGCCAGACGCACGATTCAATCGCACGATCGAATCAATCGGTGACTCAGTCGCACGACTGACTCAACCGTACGTCATGGCATACGACTAAGTTCAGTCGGAGGCTCAATCGTATGACTGAGTTCATTCGTATGGTTCAATCGTATGATTGAACCAGTTGGATAAGATCTGTTCTAACTCAAATGTTCTCTCTTGTGAACGGATCTAATGTGTTTGTTACATGTGTTTCAGCAAAATGGCTGACAGATGGATGATGAGCACCAAGCACAATATATGTGCTTATCTCGACCCTATGTCTAGGAACGCTTCAGAGTTTGTTGGGATCATAGACTTCCTACGATGATCGAGGATATATCGAGCATTTTTAGCTCCCTGCATACCGTACAGATCCATACAGCAGGCATTCTGGGAGAATGCTGTGGTCGATCGCTTAGTCGAGCCATACAGGATCTGAACTTCTATCTTCGGACTAGATATTGACATCAGGGAAGATGACTTTAGGAGAGTCTTGGATTTGGGTGAGGATGGAGACTACCCACCAAGCTACATCCCGTGACAGTTAGAGGTTGCTTCTTGAAGATCAAGTATGCCGGCAACATCAATGCCGGGGTGCTTAACAAAAGCAACATGTGCCCGCAGTTCTAGTACTTGGCACATGTGATCCTCAAGTGCATCACGTCAAGGAGAGGAGGATTTGACGAGATGAGTGATCAAATCCAGAATGCATTCGTTGCACTGATACTGAACCACCCGTTCAGTGTTTCTAGGATGTTCTTTGGGTACTTGAGAGAGAACATAGAGGCAAATAGGAAGGAGGGTTTTTACATGTACCCTAGGTTCCTACAGATGATTATAGACGAGAAGCTACCCTCACTGGCTAAGAATAAGTATGATAAGGTAGTATTAGAGGTTATGGATGATACTACCCTTGAAGGATGAAGGTTTATCGGGGCAAGCAGGTGAGGCCCCCGATCAGGAGATTATTTGGTCATCTGGCCAACACTGATTATGTCGCACCAGGCAGAAAAAAGTGGCGCCATGACGACAGCGACTCCGATGTTGAGCCAGTCATGATCCCAGACGACGACGACGATGATGATGACAAAGATCATGATCAAGGTGCTGGAGAGGAGGGCTCGAGCCAAACACGAGCCACTTACACGTCCACTATTCCTCCACCACCTCAGCAGAGTGGTGCTTCAGAACTTGGTGGATCTGAGCAAGCTGCCATCCACCATGACTTTCTGATTGATGATGATGATGATTCTGATGATGAGGCTCTCAGAAGGAGAGTAGGTAGCATGGTTGTTGCTACAGAGAAGGGGAAAGAGGCGGCTAGCAGACGCCAAGCTGGTACTGAAGGTGGTGACTCTAATGTCACAGATCCATTATACACATCCGACCAGACGATGAGCTCAGGGGGAGCCCCGATTGCTAAGGGTTCTAGGAGGAAACGAATGGCCCAACCCTATGGAAAGAAGGGAAAGAGGCAGAGATTTGTACTGATCAGTTCTTCCACTACCACAGCCATGGCCACCACCACTGTCACTGACACCACCATAACCACTCCCACCACCACTGTCACTGACACTATCAGCACTTCCATCCCAGCCACTGCCACTAGCATACCATCCACCACTCATATATCTACAACTACCTCACCCACCATACCCAAAATAGTTCCACCATAATCCATTCCCACTCCTACTCCCATCTACACCACATCCACCACTACACCTTCTACTTCCCAAGAGGGCACATCTTCACAGTTCCTACCTTCACAGAGCTCTACTCTACCCACGGTTGGGTTAGAGGAATAGTTGGCTAGCCTAATCAGATTAGTACTGAAGCAGTTGGAAACTGATGATCTAAGAACCAACCAGCTAAACCAACTGATGGAAGTAAATGCATCACAAGGCAAGTAGATCGCCCAGCTTACTGAGAAGAATGAAGCTCATGAGAGAGCTTTAGTTCGAGCTCATAATGCGCTGCAAGCTCAAAACGAGCTAGTGCTTATCTACCAAATGAATTGATGAGTTGGAGAAGAAGAAAAAGAAGATGATGTTGAGGCTGAAGGGAACAAAGGGTGAGCCTCTAAAGATTAAGGGTGAAGGAGATGATGATGGAGATGATGATGGAGATGATGATGATGATGATGATTCAAGTGATGATGAATTAGATGAAGAAGGTGATGAGGAGGAAGCTGGAGGGAGTAGAAAGGAGAAGAGGGGTGATGAAGATGAGGAGGATGATCTAGCAGGTGTTGCAACTGCATCAGCCTCGACTCAATCGACAAGAGAGAGGCGCACCAAGAGAAATGAAGATCAAGGAGGCTCGTCCTCAGCTCCTCAAGCTAAAGAGTCACAAGATCAAGGGAAAAGTAATGCATAAAATGTTTATGTATTTGAAACTTTTGTACTTGAACTATTTATTACATTAATGTAATTTATGAAAATTTATGTTTAATGTCTTGATAAATGATTAATGTATGCATTGTTGGTTGTGTAATCGAACAGATACAACTCAACAGACCGATGATTATGATATTACTCCCCTTTAGCAAATCAAGACTCAACTCATTATGATTCTTGATTTGCAAGGGATCATAAAACGGTCTGTGAGTTACACTCCAGAGGAAGGAGAAATTATCCATGACTTGACAGACGAGCCGCTCGCCGACATGTTCAGACTAAATTCTGACGAGCTTGTCAAAGATGCTCCAGAAGTCGATGTTGTGAGTGATGAGGAGCTACAAGGTGTTGATGAAATAGAGATCAAAGATGTCACATCAGATTACCATCCTGAGTACACTGACCCTGAGGGTAATGTTATCCCTGACTTGGGTGAAACATTTGGCAGTGATACGTTTGGTACACTAGATGAGAAAGAGAAAGAGAGAGAAAAGAATGAAGGTAAAGCCCAAGCTACAGATGTAGATGTTGATCTAAAGAAGGCTGAATGGGCTGCTTGTTTGACAGAGATGAAAGCACAACGTGAACCTACAAAGCCAAACGCCTACACAAAATTGTACAAGGTTAAGAAACATCAGAAAGTATTAAGAAAGATCATTAGTTTGGCTTATTTTGAAGATCTGGATGTGTATGCTCTAAAATGGGAGAAGGGAATTGAGTAGTTCAGATATCCACATGATCTGAAGACTCTCCCTGGTTTTGAGCTAAACAGATTGGCATGTTTAGATCTTTTGTATGCCAAACCATGGAAGATGTCAGGCTAGTTTGAGATGGCATTGAAGAGAGAATACCACACCAGATGGGTAAACTTCAGACCTAGGAAGCCTAAGGTAGTGCTAAAGTGGAGTCCCTCACGCATGATGTCTAAGATCCCTTTACGAGATATGCCTCGGGACTTCACTCCACACTTCAAATAGTGGTATTAGATTTTGGAGGATGGGGGAAGCGGTCATAGTGTTGAACAGAGAAGGTAAGATAGAGACTATCAGGGTATTCGACCCATCTGGCTCACTAACTTATCAGTTGATGATGTTTATACAATATACAAGTGGCCACTGCTCTATGACACGCAAGATATTGTACAAGCTGTCCAGTTCCAACACGTTATACGACTGTGCTTCGTATTTGAGATACACGCGAGAGTCACCAAAGAGGATAAGTACAAGAAATTCCAGGAACATGTGAAGAATATTAGACAATAGGATAAACTAGGTCCAAGGGGGAGTTTGTTGATCCATTGTTCCTAGTTTATGTACTTCAATGTAAATGCCTTTCATTTTTTACACATATATAATGCAGATACTTAATGAAATATTATATGCATTTTGATGTTTAATTGTCTTTGTTTATATCATATTATTATTATTATTGGTATTACTTATATTTATGAACATTATATATAGGTTTGAGGTTGTTGTATATAATTCTATTCAATAATGATTCAGAAATATGTTCGACTTAGTCAGGTGGTTATTCATGCTATGGACCATACTTTTAGACCATACGCACGAATGAACCATACTTATGGACCAGTCGTATGACTAAACCAGAAGACTGGATCAGTCATATGACTGAGACATAAGATTGACTCAGTCGCACGACTGAACCTTCAGTCGTGCGTATGAGTCCGACACATGAGTCAGTCGCACATGATTCAGTCGTACGAATGGATACTGAAAACCTATAAATACCACATAATTCGTGGAAAAACATAACACTTCGAATGCTATAATACCCTAGCCGTCCAGAGCGTACCAGTTCGTCCATCCAAGTTCATAGTTCATTCCTGATCGATTCCAACTCGTTCTTAACATTTGTTTAATCGTTAGATAGATCAGGTTGTTTGTTCTCACTGATTGGATCGCCAATCAAATAGAATTCTACGCTATTTGATCTGGTCTCACGCGGAATCCATTAGTACTCCGTACGAAAACGATCCTAACAACCCCAAATGTCAGAGTTGGATTGGTTGGTATCGCGTAATAGGTCCTAATCTATTTTATCAATGTATTGTAAAACATCAGTAAAAGTCTTTGAAAATACTTCTGGAAACAATCAACTTCATTAATAGGTTTTCTGTTTTCGCTTGTCTTAAAAATTTTATTTCGCAGATTGAGAAAATTAATTGATATGCCCGATGAAACAATCAAATCCACTCTTAGGGAGGTATTTAAATACTAGGGGTTGAATTCAATACATCCATATATTTCAAAGTAAGGATTTATCAAATCCTTGATAGTTACATCGTTATGAACTAAACAAAGCAAAAGACTCCGAATGAATTGTACAAAAGGTAAGAGCCACAAAGTCTAAAACCTAACTATCAATTCTTCATGGATTCTTGTGGGTGTTCCCACAATGCTAAGTTTAACATAAACCTTTATTTAAAATAATACATGTACATCATTTTCCTGAAAATAGTTTCGTAAATAAAATGTCAGCATAAAATTGGTGAATCATGTTACCAAATTCTCTTTTCAATATAATCAAAACAGCATGTTTTATATCAATAATTATTAAGACAACTTGTTTTATAGTTGTCCCATTCATTAACAAGGCTTGTACCTGGTAGCTGGTATACATTGAAATTCATCCGAGTTATATATGCTTAAATGATTTCAACCGTATTATGGCAGAACATATAGTTACTCACTAATGCGTGCATCCTCGATCGATATATGTATAGCATGTCATGGTTGATTAAACCCCTACTGGATGAAGTTAGCATAGTTATATGCTGGTTTTAAATTTTGTGTAAACATTTGTAAACATAAATATCATTAACATATTTGAAATCATTATTAAAAGCACATAGGCATAGCATGCAAATGAAGATTAAGAAACATATTCACCTTAATAGATGGCTTAGATTGAAGGTTAAACATATTCACCTTAATGGATGGGATGGCTTAGATTGAAGGTTAAACATATTCACCTTAATGGATGGATGTGATGCTCTGTATGGGTGACATGTTTCGGCAACTCATTAATCTCAAGCTGCCATTCATGATGTGGCCTGCATCCATAACCTGATACGATCCATAATACACCTATGTGTCCAAATCAGCCCTTAGTCATTACCCACGTGTCACTTTGTAATTCATCATTATCATCTTTGTGTCGAGCAACCGGGGTTTTTGTAGCTAGGTCGTTGCGGCCCGCATTCAATACCTTTCGATATGACCAGCATCACTTACTTGATGTGATCTGCATCAGCTCTAATTATAGAAACTTCCATTTGCTTAGTCCTGAAAAATTTTAGGATTGTTACATGCACAATTAGGGCTGTAAATGAACCAAATGAACAAGAACAATGCATTCATTAAGGAAATTATGTTGTTCATGAACAATTCACAAACACATACCGAACAAGATTTCTTGTTTCTGTTTCGTTCATTACGAATATGAAGTATTAATAAACTATTCACGAATACTTATTGAACATCAATGAACACAAAAAAATGTTCATGAATATAAATGAACACAAATGGAAGCTTTTAAAGCTTTAACATAAAATGTAATTATCCAAACATAGTTGACATAGATATAACTAACACAAAAATTAAGATGTTTATCAAAATTTAGCATAAACTGATGTCTAACATAGTCAACATAGGGATGTTGGTAGAGACATACAGTTTAACAAGGGTTTTATATTATTACAAGCTTAAAACTATTACAATAAATATATAAAATATAATTTTTTTGTCACACCCCCGCTTATAGCAGAAACACGAGGATGTAACAGACGAGATCACCATAACACATAGATCACTAATAGAGATGCATTAAATAAGAAAAACCAATATGTCATGATGTCACCCGACACAAATGCAGACATGTGTCGTAGTTAGTCAATTTCACGACATAACATATAGTCAAACAGTGAAAAAAAAAATTTGAATCCCACAACCCGGGAACAAGTAAACGATAAGATATTCAACAATGACGAACCCAAACTAAACATAATGTTAGAAACATAAAAGTAAATGTCTAAAATATATTTCATTAAAGTTGTCACTAAGGCAATAAGTCAAGCTACGCTCGATAATTGTTACCTGAAAAGATATGGTCAAAAGGTCAACATATTGTTGGTGAGTTCGCAGGTTTAAATAATGTAAGACCCCATCCCCGGGCACCTCATAGTTGGTCATTCATCGCACATAAAACATACAATTATTTAAAAGTCGCAGCGGAAATTAATTAAACCATTTTATATATTTTAATGACAACTTTTGCAAGGTAATACAATACAGATAACTGTTACAAAATATTATAATTGCATTACATCACAAAAATGTCATTGTTATACTAATTGATGCCATCCAAAAAATGCCAAGTAGCAGCCCCGTGCCATCCTCAGCAACTCTTACTTGCCAACTGGAAAATACATAAAAGTCAGCGTTGCTGAGTGAGTTGTAGTTTTGTAAATAAAATACCTTACTCTCGATATAAACTTTCTTTACTTTCATACGTGGTGATGCATCATACATACAGATAGAGAATATTACTTTTAACTTTCATTATCATTCATTTTCCACCATCATAGTCATAGCATGCTTTCATTTCATGCCTTTCGTTAACATTCTCTTACTTTCATTCTCATTCTTTCGTAACGTACTCATTATCATTCTTTTGCTTTCATACTTGTTTACTTTCTTTTTTTCTTTCGTACGTTACGTCATTTCTTTACGTTCATATGGATTGATGACAATACCCGAACATTGTGCACAAAGCTGATGCTGGACCTGTGGTAATTAAACCATGAACATTGTGCCCGAAGCTGATCCAGTCACCTAGGCCTAGTCATCCGTCCCATTCATTCAAACCAATTGGTATACCCCGAACATTGTGCATGAAGCTGATACTGGACCTGTGGTAATTAAACCATGAACTTTGTGCCCGAAGCTGATCCAGTCACCTAGGGCATCCAAAGGGCTTTGTCAATCTCAATGATTGACCCTGCGTGCATCCTTTGGGGTAGCTAACCCACATCAAAGTTGAGCTAACGACAATATGGTCGTGCACCTCCTTTCATTTGCTTTCAAGCCATTCTTTCATTCATTACGTTTTACTTTTCATCATTGTTATCTTTCATTTCGTTACGTTATTCTTTACGTTTTTTCATTTATTCATCATACTACGTAAAGTAATAACATAATATTTAATGTATTTTATAACATAAAATAAATACATATAAATACCTTTAAAAGATAACACGTTATACATACCATACATCATTCATACATTCCATAACCCTAAATATCCCATAATCGTGCTTAAAATGGGTAATCATTGCCCATAAGTCAAATCAGGTTAAACCCTAAACTCTCTGTTTTTCCTAAAATTTCAGAAATTATTCTAAGTGTCTAGGTGCATGGGCACTATTTGGGCATTTCTGCACCGTTCAGACGTTTTGCTACTATGCAGGCGTCTGGACTTACACTTGGTTATCTCACTTAGAATCATGGGCCTATTTAGGCGTATGGACACTATTCAGGCGTTTGGGCGTAACACTTAGTCATTCTGGGACATTTTTTAGACGTTTGGATACTATTCAGGCACATGGGCCTGACATAGGTGCATGGGCACTTAGGCGGTTGGGTACTGTTTGGATGTTTGGGGTTTCTAGGCAGTTGGGAACACTTAGTCAACTAGACCATTGGGCGCATGGGCCACTGTTTAGGCATTTGAGCAACTAACTTTATGTCAAGTATGTCAAGCAAAGTAAGTCCCTTCCTCTTATGACCCATGCGGCCAACGGTCTAGTTGACTAAGTGTTCCCAGCTGCCCAGAAACCCCAAACGTCCAAACAGTACCCAACTGCCTAAGTGCCCATGCGTCTGAATAGTACCCAAACATTTGGAAAATGTCCTAGAATGACTAAGTGTTAGGCCCAAATGCCTTAATAGTGTCCATACACCTAAATAGGCCCATGTGTGTTAGTGAGATGACCAAGTGTAAGTCCAGACGCATGCATAGTAGCAAAACGCCTGAAGAGGGCAGAAACGCCTAAATAGTACCCATGCGCCTAAACACTTAGAATAATTTCTGAAATTTCAGGAAAAACAGAGAGTTTAGGGTTTGACCTGATTTGACTTATGGGCAATGATTACCCATTTTAAGCATGATTATGGGATGTTTAGGGTTATGGAATGTATAAATGATGTACGGTACGTATAATGTGTTATCTTTTAATGGTATTTATACGTATTTATTTTATGTTATAAGATACGTTAAATATTATGTTATTACTTTATTTAGTATGACGAATGAAAGAAAGAACGTAAAGAATAACGTAACGAAATGAAAGATAACAATGATAAAATGTAAAACGTAATGAACAAAAGAATGGCTTCCAAGCAAATGAAAGGAGGTGCATGACCTTGTTGTCGTTAGCTTAAGTGTGATACGGGTTAGCTACCCCAAAGGATGCACACAGGGTCAATCATTGAGATTGACAAGGCCCTTTGGTATGCCTAGGTCACTGGATCAGCTTCGGGCACAATGTTTGTGGTTTAATTACCACAGGTCCAACATCAGCTTCGTGCACAATGTTCTGGGTATACCAATTGGTTTGAATAAATGGGACGGATGACTTGCCCTAGGTGACTGGATCAGCTTCAGGCACAATGTTCATGGTTTAATTACCACAGGTCCAGCATTAGCTTCGTGCACAATGTTCGGGGTATTGTCATCCATCCATATGAACGTAAAAGAATGACGTAACGTACGAAAGAAAGAAAGAAAGTTAACAAGTATGAAAGCAAAAGAATGATAATAACTACGTTACGAAAGAATGAGAACGAAAGTAAGAGAATGTTAATGAAAGGCATGAAATGAAAGCACGTTATGACTATGATGGTGGAAAATGAACGATAATGAAAGTTAAAAGTAATATTCTTTATTCGTACGTAGGATGCATGACCGCGTATGAAAGTAAAGATAGTTTATATCGAAAGTAAGTTATTTTATTTACAAAACTAGAACTCACTCAGCAATGCTGACTTTTATGTATTTTCCAGTTGGCAGGTAAGAGTTGCTGAGGATGGCATGGGGCAGCTACTTGACTTATTTTTTGATGGCATCCATTTTATATTGCAATAATGTTTTTATGATGTAATGCAACCACTCATGATTTGTAATGTAACAATGATGTATTACTTTGCAAAAGCAATTATGATTATATGAAATGATTTTAATTAGTTTTCTGCTGCAATTTTTTTCAATAAATGTATGGTTTTACGTGCGATGAATGACCAACTATGAGGTGCCCGGGAACGGGGCCTTAGAAGTTGGTATCAGAGCCAGGCACATGATCGCCGCCCAACCAAGTACGTTTAGGTTAGTAGTTGACTTGGCTGGAAGGTTGTATGATGAGAGGGAGGTGATGGTGGTCGATGGGAACAAGACAGGTGGTGGTGACCGGAACTAGGATGGGAAGCGGTTTGGACGAGGTGGAGCTCTGGCAAACAACAAGAAGGCTAGGGTGGATGATCAACGGGTGGTTACCGCAGGCTCGGGAGTGAAGAGATGCGGGAAGTGTGGAAAGGAGCACGCTGGTGAGTATAGGCTGGGGTTTAATGTCCGTTTCAAGTGCGAGAAGCCCGGCCACATCTCTAGAGATTGCAGAGCAGCGAGGTGCTTCAACTGTGGTGAAGTAGGCCACCTGATCATGGAGTATAAGATGCCAAGAGCAGAGAGTTCTAGAGCAGGGAAGAAGACCAGAACTGAGGAGCAAAGGGCGAGCACCAGGGCATTCACAATGACTAGGGAGGAGGCTAGGACGGACCCCGATGTTGTGTCAGGTACGTTTCTAGTAAATCAAACTCTTGCATCTGTGTTATTTGATTCTGGTGCTAGTAGGAGTTTTATTTCTACTGCCTTCTGTGAAAAGTTATCTGTTAGCAGTAGAAGTATTAATGATCCCTTTGATGTAGAAACTGCTATTGGTAAGTCCACTAGAATTACTAATGTGATAAAGGACTGTGCCATAGAATTAGAAGGTCATAGGTTTGCTACTAAGTTACATGTGATGCCCCTAGGTGGATTTGATGTAGTACTAGGGATGGATTGGTTAGAAACCTATAAAGAAAACACCGTGTGTCGTAAGAAGGTGATTAGACTGACAGCGCCTGACGGGAGTTCAGTGACGATATAAGGTGATCGAGTTATGACGATTCCGAAAGTGATTTCGATGGCGGTGGCGGGAAAGTGCATGAGGCGTGGATGTAGTACCTATCTAGCCTACGTAAAAGAGGTGGACACGTCAACACCACAACTATGGTGTGTGACTTTCCCGATGTGTTCCCAGAGGACTTACCAGGTGTGCCACCGGATCGTGATATCGAATTTCAAATTGACTTGATACCCGGTGCCCAACCTCTTGCTAAGGCACCGTATCGTTTAGCTCCCTCCGAGATGAAGGAATTGATGGATCAACTGCAGGAGTTGCTTGATAAGGGGTTCATTAGACTGATTATCTCTCCTTGGGGTGATCCGGTCTTGTTCGTGAAGAAAAAGGACGGTAGTATGAGGATGTGCATCGACTATCGTGAGTTGAACAAGTTGATAGTGAAGAACCGGTATCCATTACCGAGGATTGATGACTTGTTTGATTAGCTCCAAGGTGCCAGTTGGTTCTCGAGGATAGATCTTCGATCTGGCTACCATCAGTTGAAAGTGAAGGAGCAAGACATTCCTAAAATAGCTTTTCGCACGCGTTATGGAAACTACGAGTTTCTCATTATGTCCTTTGGTTTAACCAACACACCAGCTACTTTTATGTACTTGATAAACCGAGTGTGTCGGCCAATGTTAGATAAATTAATGATTGTATTTATCGATGATATACTGATTTATTCAAGGAGCGAAGAAGAAAATGTCGGTCACATTCGGGAATTATTGGAGACATTGAGGAAGGAGAAACTGTATGCTAAGTTCTCCAAGTGTGCTTTTTTGTTGTGCGAGGTGCAATTTCTGGGTCACGTGGTAAATGCTGATGGAATCATGGTGGACCTGGTAAAGGTTGAGGCCATGATGCAATGGAAGTCTCCAAAGACACCATCCGAGATTCGTAGCTTCTTGGGATTGGCAGGCTACTACAGGAGATTTATTCAAGACTTTTCCAAGATAGCCTCACCTTTGACTAAACTAACCCGCAGGGATGTAAAGTTTGCGTGGGGTCGGGAACAGGAGGATGCTTTCGAGGAGTTAAAGGAGAGATTAACACAAGCTCCTATCTTGACATTACCCGAAGGTAGTGAAGACTTAGTGGTATGTTCGGATGCTTCTTATTCTAGGCTAGGTTGCGTGTTGATGCAACATGGAAGGGTGATAGCCTACGCATCCCGATAGCTGAAAACCCACAAAATCAACTATCCCACGCACGATCTAGAACTAGCTGTTGTGGTTTTCACATTGAAGAGTTTGCGGCACTACTTATACGGGATGAAGTGCACAATCTTCACTGACCACAAAAGCTTGAAGTACTTCTTCGAACAGAAAGATCTGAACATGAGGCAGAGGAGATGGTTGGATCTCATAAAGGATTACGATTGCGAGATGCATTACCATCCGGGCAAGGTCAAAGTGTGGTAGATGCCCTTAGCCGAAAGGAGAGACCCGAGCCGATTCGGTGAAAGCTTATCAGTTGATTATGACCTCTGACGTGATGACGTAGGTTAAGGAGTTTCAAGACGAGGCCTTGAAAGAAGATCGCCTTAACTCTGAAAGAATAAAAGGTCTAGTCACGAAATTGGGTAAGAACACTCTTGCTGTTAGAACCCGATCCGGACTAATGTGGATTCCTCGTTACGGGGATTTACGTGGAAAGGTCATGGACGAGGCTCATAAGACTCGATACTCCATTCATCCTGGTGCTACCAAGATGTTCCACGACATGAAAAAAGATTACTGGTGGCCGGGTATGAAACATGACGTAGTAGAGTATGTGAGAAAATGCCTTACTTGTTTGCAAGTGAAAGCGGAACACAAGAAGCCGTACGGGAAAATCCAACCTTTGGATATACCCGAGTGGAAATGGGAGCATATCACCATGGACTTTATTACGAAGTTACCGCGTACCCCGAGAGGGTATGATGTTATATGGGTGATAGTTGATCGTTTGACGAAGAGTGCTCACTTCCTACCGATCCGAGAGACGTATTTCTCTAAGAGACTCGCAGATCTATTTATCAAATAGACTATAGCTTGTCATGGTGTACCAGTGTCTATTGTATCTGATCGTGACACTCAGTTTACATCTAAATTTTGGAAGAAATTCCACGATGCGATGGGGACGAGGCTACACATTAGCACGACTTATCATCCTCAGACGTACAGTCAGTCTGAGAGGATGATCTAGACACTCGAGGACATGCTTTGAGTGTGTGTGATCGATTTTGGAGGAAGTTAGGATGACCATCTGCCATTAGCAAAATTTTCGTACAATAATAGTTATCATGCCAGCATTGGCATGCCACCATACGAGATGCTATACGGGAGGAGATGTAGGACACCCGTTTGTTGGGGTGACGTTGGTTAGAAAGAGATGGTAAGTATTGAGGTGATCGAAGCTATGACTGAGAAGTTAGAAAAAATCAAAGCCTTTATGAAGGCAGCCAAAGATAGGCAAAAGTCGTATGCTGATAAAACAATGTAGACCGATTTAGTTCCAGGTGGGTGATAGGGTTATGTTGAATGTCTCACCTTAGAAGCGTGTCATTCAGTTCAGAAAGAAGGGCAAGTTGAGCCCGAGGTACATAGGGCCTTTCCGAGTCATTGCTCGAGTAGGAGAAGTGGCCTATAGGTTGGAACTACCCTATGAGTTAAGTGGAATTCACCCGACATTCCACGTATCTCATATGTGGAAGTGTTTAGCAGACGAGGATATGATTGTACCACTAGAAGATATTGAAGTGGATGAACGGCTCATTGATCGTAAAGAGAAAATTTTAAGGAATAAAGTGGTTCCTCTTGTGCGTGTATAGTGGAAGCACAGGAAAGGATCCGAGTCTACATGGGAGACTGAAGGAGAGATGAGGCAGCATTACCCTCATCTGTTTGAGGAATAACAGGTTTCAGGGTTGAAACCTATATAAGGGGGTGGACTTGTAACACCCGGATATTTTTATAAACGAGGGAGAAAGAATAAACATGAATAAAAGAAGGAAATGTAATTTAACCCATGTAGAGGGGTTAAAAATGTCAAAAAGGACAAAAAGAATAAAGTTGGTGAATAAAGCAACATGGCCGCCCATGTTGCCTGCTTACACCTTGTCATTCGGTTTTTTAGAGAGAGAGAAGAAGAGCAGAAACTCTCGGGTTTTGAAGAACAAGAAGAAGAAATTGAATTGAAGGTAAGAATTCTTGGTTTTGTGATGTTCTTAACTAGCCTTAGCCTCGGTTATATGCTTATATGTGTTATGTACGTTTATGTGTGTGTTTTTGTGGGTTTTTAGGCGTTTGAACTCATTACATTAGGGTTTGGGGAAGTCATACACGAAAGCAG
The DNA here is from genome assembly GCA_018326465.1 of Flaveria floridana. Taxonomy (NCBI): domain Eukaryota; kingdom Viridiplantae; phylum Streptophyta; class Magnoliopsida; order Asterales; family Asteraceae; genus Flaveria; species Flaveria floridana. Next base: position 1,892 of record BJCO01478544.1, on the reverse strand, counting down.
CTAAGGTGAGTTCCAGAACCCCTCTTTTAACATGTTTTTACAAATTTTGGGGCTGGAAATACATGTGTTGATGTTTTTATAAAAAAATGGGGTTTCACCCGTACGTGCGTGTGAATGTGTATGTGGGTGGGTGTAAATTTGGGATTTATATGTGTATATGAACATTTGATGATGCTTAGAATGGTACAACTAAGCTTAGATCATGATATAAGATGAATTGGGACTGATTTATGTTGAATTAGTGAAAGTTAGTTGCTCAAACGCCTAAACAGTGGCCCATGCGCCCAACGATCTAGGTGACTAAGTGTTCCTAACCGCCCAGAAACCCTAAATGTCCAAACAGTACCCAAACGCCCATGCGCCTAAGTAGCCCCATGCGCCTGAATGGTACCCTAAACGCCTAGAAAATTGCCCAGAATGACTAAGTGTTAGGCCCAAATGCCTGAATAGTGCCCATGCGCCTAAATAGGCCGATGCGTCTAAGTTAAAAATGACCAAGTGTAAGTCTAGACGTCTGCATAGTAGTGAAACACCTGAACAGGGTAGAAACACCCAAATAGTGCCCATGCGCCTAGACACTTAGTATAATTTTCTAAAATTTCAGGAAAAACAGCAAGTTTAGGGTTTGACCTAATTTGACTTATGGGCAATGATTACCCATTTTAAGCATGATTATGGGATGTTTAGGGTTATGGAATGTATGAATGATGTATGGTATGTATAATGTGTTATCCTTTAATGGTATTTATACGTATTTGTTTTATGTTATAAAATACATTAAATATTATGTTATTACTTTACGTAGTATGTTGGACTCAACAAAGTGCATTAAGAATTAATGCCAGAAAGTATAATGATTACTATTATCAAAACAGCCATCCAAATGTGTTTCAACATACAATTCATACATTAGAAACACATTAACAATCATTAACATCCATATCAATCACTAATATTTATGTAATTTTCTTTTTCAGATTTGTAGATAAAGGATTTTTGCATAAGTCTTCCAATGCAGATGAAGGAAGTCCAATGCAGATGAAGTAAGTTCTACAGCGGATGAAGTTCTACAGCAGATGAAGTTCTACAGCGGATGAAGTATCCACTCCCACAGTGGATGAAGAACTTCACAGCGGATGAACTATCTTCACAACGCATGGATCAAGCATTCACAGCGGATGAACAATATCCACAGAGGATGAACAAGTTCACATCAGATGACCACAGCTGATGAACTGTTCTCACAGCGGATGAACAAGTCCATCACAGCGGATGAACAAACTATTCATACAGCGGATGAACTTCTCCACAGCGGATGACTGACTTCCACAGCGGATGACTTAGTCACTTAGGATTATTTTTTATGTAATTTTCATTTACATAAGGGTGGAATAGTAATTGTATACAGCTTTTGTGTATAGGCAATAAATAGCACTCTACCCTAATCCTTTGTAAGCTTTTGAACGATTATTCAATCAAACAAGCATTTTCAGTTTTCTTATGCATTCAAACACACACAAACACACACACACAAACACACTCATACACTGAAATCATACATATTTGTGACACCCCGTAATTTCAGGCTAACATTATTCAAACCGTTGTCGTTAACATCGACCCGTACTCGCTAATACTCGAAACGTATACAAACACCGCCACCGACATCGTTAAACAAATTGTGATAAAATACTAACGCGGGTGTTTGTAGAGGATTTAAATAAACGAGATTACCTAAGGAATCCTATTAATTAATAGAGCTCGCTCATCTACGTCGTTATCAACCGAAACAAATTCGGGAACTCGGTACCTAAGTGCAGGTACTAAACCTGTCAATTGGCAAACTGGGGCTGGGTATAAATACCCACCCACCAGCCCCAAACACTTCACAA
>BJCO01478493.1:0-10220 GCA_018326465.1 Flaveria floridana | reverse complement strand
TTTTATTAAGTTAATGCAAATATACGTTTGATGTGCAATGAATGACCAACTGTGAGGTGCCCGGGAACGGGGTCTTACAAGTTGGTATCAGAGCCAAAGTTTAAGTGAAACTGGTAAATTTTCAAAATAAACCTTAACTTAAACTGAAAATGGGATGGAAAGGGAAGGGATGCCAATCTGAGTAGGTGCGTGCCATCAGGTATTTTCTTAAAGTTAACCGATATTATGTGCGCATGTTATGTGTTTACGTGTTATTGTTAGAGTTAGATGCTAATGTAGTCAGGAAAGGTAATGCTCGGGGTACGAAGAGTAAAGTAAGTGGCTAATCACAACTGGCCACTGTAATTAGGGACTTACTATACTTGATATAAACTGAGCTATTCCCTTGAATGACCATGTTAGTGTTTAAATCTCTCAGTGTGTGATAGAGGATGGCCGGTGGTAGATCATCCAAAGCCTCGCGTGGTGGAGGTGGTGGCGGACGTGGTGCTGAACCATGAGCCACAAGTGGAAGGCCTAGAGTTGAGAGGGAGGTTCCTGAAGAACCCGAGACCCCTCATCCGGAGGGCGTAGACGAGAGCGCCAATCTGAGAGCCTCGGTAAAAGAGGCAGTGGTTGAAGAGGTGCATCAGGTCATGCAGACGATCTTACCGTCTATGGTGACCGAAGTGATAAAGGCTATCCGGGAAGGAGAAAGGAAAGAGAGGAATAGGTCCTCAGGGAGACGGGAGCAACCAAAGCCGGAAACAGTTCTTTCTAGTGACGAAGAGGAAGAGGAGGAGGAGCCTGTGTAGGAGTCAGCATGAGGCTGTAATTACGGGGCGTTTATAAGGTGCGAGCCCCCTACTTTTGACGGTAATGGCACTGCTGCTACTGCTCACCGGTGGGTGAGGGAAATGGAGGTTGTTCTTCATATCAGCGAGTGCCGGGAAGACCAAAAGGTGAAGTTCGCTACCCACTCTTTCACAGATTCAGCTTTATGCTGGTGGGACAACATAGTTCAAGCCAAGGGTAGCCATTGGGAAAATGAAGTGGTCCGAGCTGAAAAGATTGGTGATCAAGGAGTTCTGTCCTCATCGAGAGATGGATAAAGTTGAGAGAGTTCCTACAGCTGGAGGCAAGAATGATGACCCACCAACACACCACAAAGTTCAACGAAATGGCATGTCTGGTGCCAGATCAGGTTACGCCTCTGTCATGGAAGATGAAGAGGTACATTCAGGGGTTGCCGGCGGATATTCGCAGGCATATGATCGCCGCCCGACCAAGCACCTTTAGATTGGCGGTGGGCTTGGCAGGAAGGTTGTATGTTGAACGGGCTGTGGTGGTGGTGGCTGAGGGTAGTAGAAAGGATGGTGGTGATAGGAATTGGAATGGAAAGAGGTTTGGTCAGGGTAATGCCTCAACAAGCAACAAGAAGGCATGGGTGGATGACCGCCGTGTAGCAACACCAGGTACGGGACTGAAAAGGGGTGGCAAATGTGGTAAGGAGCATAGCGGGGAGTGTAGACCGGGGTCGAACATCTGTTTCAAGTGTGGGAAGCCTGGTCATATGGCTAGAGATTGTAGGGGCGCGAGGTGCTTCAACTGTGGGGAAAGTGGTCATATGAGTAGCGACTGTAAGAAGCCAATGGCTGAGGGTTCCGGCATGAAGAAGACAGGGGGTGAAGGACAGAGGGCCAGCGCCAGGGCATTCACGATGACGCAGGAGGAGGCTAGGATGGACCCTGATGTTTTGTGTTTGGTACATTTCTGGTGAACCAAACTTTAGCCTCTGTATTATTTGATTCGGGTGCCAGTAGAAGTTTTATTTCTTCTGCTTTCTGTGTTAAGCTGCCTGTTAGTAGTAAACATGTTGATGCGCCATTTGATGTAGAAACTGCCATAGGTATGTCTACCAGGATTTCAGAGTGGATAGAGGGTTGTGATGTGGAGTTAGAGGGTCATAAATTTCCGGTTAGACCATTCGTGATGACCTTAGGGGGTTTTGACTTGGTACTTGGGATGGATTGGTTGGCGGACTTCGATGCGAATATAGTGTGTCGAAAGAAGATGATTTGTTTGATAGCACCTGAAGGGAATTCAGTGACTGTTTATGGGGATCGAGTCATGACGATTCGGAAAGTGATCTCGATGGCGGTGGCGGGAAAGTACATGAGGCGTGGATGTGGCGCCTACTTGTGTTATGTAAAGGATGTGGAAACGCCAACCCCACAAGTATCCGATGTTCCAGTTGTGTGTGACTTTCCAGATATGTTCCTGGAAGACTTATCGGGATTTCCACATGACCGAGAGATCGAGTTTCAAATTGATCTGATACCGGGTGCCCAACCTGTTGCCAAGGCACCGTATCGATTGTCTCCGACAGAGATGAAGGAGTTGATGGAGTAGTTGCAAGAGCTGCTAGATAAGGGGTTCATCAGACCGAGTATCTCACCTTGGGGTGCCCCGGTCTTATTTGTGAAGAAGAAAGATGGTAGTATGAGAATGTGTATTGACTACCGTGAGCTGAACAAGTTGACGGTGAAGAACCGATACCCCTTGCCGAGAATCGATGATCTATTTGATCAACTTTAGGGTCCCAGTTGGTTCTCAAGGATAGAAGAACCGATACCCCTTGCGTTAAAGATTTGGAGGCACTATCTCTACGGGACAAAGTGCACCATCTTCACCAACGACAAGAGCATGAAGTACTTCTTCGAGTAGAAGGATTTGAATATGAGGTAGAGGCGATGGTTGGAGCTTATAAAGGATTATGATTATGAGATCCATTAACATCCAGGCAAAGCCAACGTGGTGGCGGATGCCCTTAGCCGAAGGAGAGGCCCGAGCCGAATTGGGTGAAGGCGTACCAACTGATTATGACCTCGGATGTGATGAAGCAAGTCAAAGAGTTTCAAGGTGAGGCACTGAAAGAAGATCATCTTAACTCTGAAAGAATGAGAGGTCTGGTCGCAGAGTTGGGTGAAAACACAATTGGTGTTAGAATCCGACTCGGACGAATATGGATTCCTCGACTTGGGGATTTACGAGTGAAGATTATGGATGAAGCTCACAAGACTCGATACTCCATTCATCCCGGTGCTACAAAGTTGTATCAAGACATGAAGAAAGACTATTGGTGGCCGGGTATGAAGCGTGACGTGGTGGAGTATGTGAGTAAGTGCCTTACTTGCTTGCAAGTGAAGGCCGAGCACCAGAAGCCGTATGGAAAGATTCAACCTTTGGATATACTAGAATGGATGTGGGAGGACGTCACCATGGATTTCATTACGAAGTTGCCGCGTACTCCGAAAGGGTAGTATGCTATATGGGTGATCGTTGACCGCTTGACGAAGAGTGCTCACTTCCTACCGACGCGCGAGACATTTTCATCCGAGAGGTTGGCCGATCTCTTCATCAATGAGATTGTAACTCGTCATGGTGTGCTGGTGTCGATTGTGTCTGATCGCGACACGCGGTTTACATCCAAATTCTGGAAGAAATTCCACGATGCGATGGGGATGAGGTTACATATTAGCACGGCTTATCATCCCCAGAATGATGGTCAGTCAGAAAGGACCATTCAGACATTGGAAGACATGCTTCGGGCATGTGTGATTGATTTTGGAGGAAGTTAGGATGACCACTTACCGTTAGCTGAATTCTCATACAACAACAGCTATCATGCCAGCATCGGCATGCCACTTTATGAGATGCTATACGGTAGGAGATGCAGGACACTCGCTTGTTGGGGTGATATTGGTCAGAAGGAATTGAGGAGCATCGAAGTGATTGAGGCTATGACTGAAAAGCTTGTAAAGATCAAGGCCTACATGAAGGCAGCCAAAGACAGACAGAAGTTGTATGCTGATAAACGACGCAGACCGATTGAGTTCCAGGTGGGTGACCGGGTTATGTTGAAGGTCTCACCTTGGAAGGGTATCATTCGGTTCAGAAAGCAGGGCAAGTTGAGCCCGAGGTATATAGGCCCTTTCCGAATCATTGCTCGAGTAGGAGAGGTGGCCTATAGGTTGGAGTTGCTAGATGAGTTAAGTGGAATTCACCCGACATTCCATGTATCTCATCTGAGAAAGTGTTTGGCAGACGAAGACGTGATTCTTCCACTGGGGGATATCGAAGTAGATGAACGGCTCAATTATGTGGAGCAACCGGTGGCAATCATTGATCGAAAAGAGAAGAAGCTGAGAAATAAAGTGGTTCCTCCGGTGCGTGTACAGTGGAGGTACAAGAAGGCATCTGAGTCAATATGGGAGACAGAAGAGGAAATGAGATAGCATTACCCACGATTGTTTGAGGGATAACAGGTTTCGGGGACGAAACCTATATAAGGGGGGTGGACTTGTAACCCCGGATATTTTTATAGACAAGAAAGAAAGAATAAACGCGAATATAGAGGAGGAATATAATGTAACCCAAAGTGGAGGGACAAAAAGTGTCAAAAGGACAAAAAAAAGATAAAAGTGGGTGGATAAAGGTGGTATGGCTACCCATTTGTCCAGCACACTTCCTTTCATTCGGATATTTTAGAGAGAGAAAGAGCAGAATTCGAGATTCTGAAGGAAGAACAAGAAGAAGTCGAACTCGAGGTGCTTGATCACACAGCAACCGGTCTTGAAGAAGAAGCCATACTCGAAGCTGCATAAGGTGAGTTCTAAGACCCCTATTTTACACGATTTTGAATGATTTTGGGGCTGGAACACATCTGAAAACTATTTTCGGTATTTTGGGTGAACAACCCATTCATGTATGTATGTGTAAGTGTATGGTTCGATTGGGGCTGCTATGCCTACTGGACATAAGCTTTCTAGGGCAGATTAGGAAGTTTCAGCATGTTGTTCGAATAAGTACTGCTGATGTATGTTTTTAGAAGTGTATCCCAAGATGTGTATGATGTTTAGTTGTTTTAAGTGTGTAGCATGATAGATCTATGCCAAGGATGAGTTAGGATGATGATTAGGATCTAAAAATAGCACGAGTTAAGTTGCAGGTTAAATTACTCATCCGCATTGACTAATGCGGATAGACAAAGAGATGCGGCTAAGGCAATTAATCATCCGCATCAACTAATGCGGACAGCCATGAAATGCGGCTAAGGCATTACTCATTCGCATTGACTAATGCGGATAGACAAAGAAATGCGGCTAAGGCATTTACTCATCCGCATTGACTAATGCGGATAGCCCAGGGAAATGCAGCTAAGGGATTTATTCATCCGCATTAACTAATGCGTACAGTCAAAGAAATGCGGATAAGGTTTGCTCATCCGCATTTGCTACAATTCATCTGCATTTGCCATAAATCATCCGCATTTGCTACAGCTCAGCATTCTTGGCCTTAGATTCATGTTAGGCACGATGATGATAGTGTTGTATGTTTATGTATGATGTAAGGATGTTAAGTATGATGTAGCCTTGTATGATGAATTGCTGATGACTGATGACTTCTAAATGTCGATGTTCCTTGTTTCGATATGTGTTTATCTTTCTGTGACTCTACCTGTTATGATTAACGAACGAAACAAAAGTCTTATGTAATGTAAAGCGAAAGATAATAAAGGAGGAGCGTAATGAATGAATGCATGTATTAATGAATGAATGAATGAACGTAAGAAAAGGCTTGCAAGCAAATGTATGGAGGTGCACACCCAATGCAGGGGTTAGCTCAACGGTGTGCGGGTTAGCTACGTCGAAGGATGCACATTAGGGTCTTATCTTAGTGATTGACCATATGTATGGGATCCTGGCCGCTTACCTCAGATGACTGGATCAGCTTCGTGCACAATGTTCGTGGTTGATCACCACAGGTCCAGCACTAGCTTCGTGCACAATGTTCGGGGTATAGCGCATGGCATTGATCCAGAATGAAAGAGAAAAGATAAGTGGTGCATGTACTTGCCCTAGGTTACTGGATCAGCTTCGTGCACAATGTTCATGGTTAATCACCACAGGTCCAGCACCAGCTTCGTGCACAATGTTTAGGGTATTGTACATGTCACCAAAAGTAATGAACGTACGAACGAATGTAATGAACGTATGGATGAAAGAAATGGACGTATGTATGTAATGAATGCATGAATGAAATGAACGTATGAATGAACGTAATCAACGTACGAATATATGTAATGAATGTATGAATGAAAGTAAGATACGTACGAATGAAAGAAATAGGTATGAAAGAATGTGAATGTTAACGATGAACGGTACACGAACGAAAGCTAATGAACGAATGATGAAGATAATAATAATATTATCTATGTGTACGTATGTCGTGTGACCGCCTGTATGTAAAGAACGGTTTAACGAAAGAAAAGTATGTTTTATTATAAAACTAGAACTCACTCACCAACGCTTACTTTTTATGTGTTTCCAGTTGATAGGTAGTGTTGCTGAGGATGGCACGAGGCGGCTACTCAGTTCTATTGGGATGGCATTCCTTTGTTAATGTTTTTGCAATGTATTATATTGCATGTATTTATAAAACAAGTAGTGTTTGTTGAGGATTCAGATAAACGGGATTACTTAAGGAATCCACTTAAAAGAAAGATGATGTTTTAATGTTTCCGCTGATACGATCGTAATCTTTTGTAGTACAAAAATATGTATTTTGTAATCGACGAACGTTGTATTAACTGGCAAAAGCATTTATAGTAAATTGAAAGTTTATTTGAAGTTCCGCTGCATGATTTTATTAAGTTAATGCAAATATACGTTTGATGTGCAATGAATGACCAACTGTGAGGTGCCCGGGAACGGTGCCTTACATCAAATCCAAAGGTAGTATCTTTAGTAGCCACCAGATTCTGTCCCGTCTTCTTACCAAACTTCTTTGCTCGTCGCACAGCACTCACGAGAGTCCACATGATGTCCATTCTTTCTAATTAATTTTCATTCATCTGCTCATAGTCTTCATCAGCCAGGTGGCAGTTACCAATCTTTCCTGCTACTAATCCATCATAAGAGTGAACCACAGCTGCAAGTAAGTCCATGTTCTCCTTAGCCACTTCATTAGTTACATTGCCCAGATTTTCTGTTACTAACTTCGTCGATTTAGCTTCTGTAGTACTGTGTTGAACCCCTGATGAAACATCTGACTCACCACCAGACGATGAGCTTTGACCAGTTGCAGATGCATTAGATACAAAGGCAGTCTGCAGAAGGGGCACTGGAAGATTTTGCAGTAGGAGTCACGTTGTAAAGAGACGGATCCTGAGTGTATGATCCCTTCTTGGCTTTGTACTTCTGTCTCACCTCTTCTTCTCTCAGTTTCAGGATAAAACCATTGATATCCAAAGTCTCCAGCACTGAGTTATATCTTAAAGTGGAAATAAATGAATTCCACTTCTCTGGTAGCCCATCAGCCAAACTTGCCACATTTTCTTCCTTAGACGTTGTAACACCATGACTGTGAAGTTCACTCATAAAATGATAGAAGCGGTCTATAATATCATCTAATATTTCATTTCCAATAGAAGAGAAGTTATCAAATTCTTTCCTCAACGCTTTTGCCTTCAGTGACTTAAGTGTTGCATTACCTTCATATCTCTTCTCAAGAGCCTCCCATAACTTTTCGCTCTGCTTATGTTCTGAATACTGATGGAAGATATCTTTAGGAATTGACTGTGTCAACATAGCATAGGCTTTCTTCTCTGCATTATATGTAATCTTTTGTGCATCACTTAATCCACTCAAGGTAAGGGGTACACCATCAGCACTAACTAGCATATTGTAGCTAGTCTTAATAGCATTCCAGAGATTTGTATCCACTCCATTAAGATGAATCTCAAACCGTTGCTTCCATTGAGGAAATTCATCAAGAGGCAAAAGCTTAGGTGGTTTATTATGGTTCCCGATCTCATTTTCCAACAACAATAGGTTCTGGATCCTGGAGTCCTTCCCTGCTGAGAATGCATAGTTCTCTGAGTCCATAATGAATTTGTTTTAAACTTGAAAACCAAACTGTGTATGTGACTTGAAGGGGCGACTGAAGGACGATTGAAACTTAAATGTGCGATTGAGCTTAGTTGTACAACTGGGTAGGCAATTAGGGCAGTTGTGTGAGTGAACAGAACGACTGGGACAATCGTGTGATTAAGCGAGCGACTGGGCCAATCGTGCGATTGAACTGGGCGATTGAAGTTCAGTCGTGCGATTGAGTCAATCGTGTGACTGAGACTGCTGACTTCGAAATTTTTCAACCTTTTTCACACAATTCGACCTAAAACACAATTTTGAATACCCTAGACGGCTGCAGCTCGAAAAAGACTCAATTTTGAAAGCATGCACACGTAAAAACTGGATTTTTAGGCAGAAAGAACGGATCTTTTCGCTTAAAGACACTGACTTTTTCAAAAACAATATTGAATCCACGAAGAATCAAGATCCAAGGCTCTGATACCACTTTTTAGGACCGTGTACGGACGGAGTACTAACTGATTCAACATGTAACCGAATCAAATAGCGTGGAATTCTATTTGATTACCGATCCAATTAGGGAGAACGTTAATCAGATCAAACCTAATGATTAGAATACGTTAAGAATAGAGTACGATCAGAAACATTTTATGAACTTGGAAGGGATGTTCTGGACGAACTTGGACGGCTAGGGTTGTGAATTATCGAAGTGTTTTCTTTTTTCAACGAATTAAATGGTATTTATAGGTTACAGCTTTCATTCATACGACTGAGCCATGTGAATGGCTCAGTCGTGCGACTGAGTCATTCGATTGATTCATTCATACGACTGAGTCAGTCTTATGACTCAATCGTACGTTTGACTCAATCACCTGGTTTAGTCGTGCAATTGGCCCATTCGCATGGTCCAGTCGTGCGACTGAATCAGGATAATTAGTTAAACATATTCTGAACCTTTAATGAAACAGAACTATGTCTAACAACCGTAAACCTATATAACATGTTCATATAAATGAGTAACAATAAATCATATTAATAGATATAACATTCAATACACAATAAACATTCACAGAAAAGTTTTTCAGTACATTGATTCAAACATTACATATGCATTACAAATGAAAGTCTATTACATTTAAGCTCACTAGAACTGGAACTAGGGACATGTGTACCAACAAAAGGACCTTTTATATGTGAATAATACTAGCTATGTAAACACAAAACACACCTTATGGACAGCCATAAAGAGGCAGCCATAAAGTACCTTTCAGCAGCAAAAAGGAGTCGAAATGGATGAAGATTTGCTTCAAGAGAAAACAACCAAGGCACCAACAAGAGGTCCTATTAAGCTTGTATACCCAAAGCCCTATAGCAAACGTCTTCTTGCTAGGGAGAAGAACACCAAAACACTTGAAAAACCTCTAAAACTGTTGTTGTTTGGCCGAGAGTTTGAGAGGGGAGAAGAGCTTTCTTTTGTGTGAAAATGATGAATGCATGTGTGGAGAGTTGCACCCCTTTCTAATGTGTCTTTTCAATGCAAGTTAAAAAAATCCTATTGGACTATAGGGAGGCTGATTTTCAGCCTTCTAGAAGGTTTTTCCCTCCCAAACTTTTAATTAAAACACATATTAGGAAGTCATGTACATTATTTAAATTAAACATCTTTTAATTTAAATGAGTCTCTTGTTTTATTATTTAATGTTACTTAAACCTATTTAAATAACAATACAAATAATAAAATTCATCAACAAATTATCCTTATAATTTGTTACACTACAAATGCAATTGTTTAGAAAACTTATTTTCTAAATTTGGTGTGATTATTTGATTGCATGATCATATCATCAATTAAATAGTTGTTTCTGTGTGCAAAGCTTGTTATTGCGTATAACCCGACTTGTATCATAACGTACTAACCGAATCAATATTCTACGTGTCTTGGGCATATAGAATCCAACAATCTCCCACTTGCACAAGATTCATAGAAAATTGATGCAAGCAGTAAATACCTCCTAACAACGATTTACTACCCTTAATACGCATGACTTATAGCCATTCAATAACATCATCCCATTCAAGTATCCTACTTGAAATGATTTAGGTGAATTAATCATCTATCATTTTGCTACAGATATCATGTTAAATCCAAGGACACAGATGATGGGTTTGCAAGAACATAAAACACAAGTTTAACCATTTAAACTTTCAGAAAACGCAGCGGATATATAGCTTTAAAACCCATTTTATAAGCTGAAAATTTCATGTTCTTAGTGATGTTTTAAGATGTAAAACAAACCCAAATCAAAA
>BJCO01478480.1:0-15164 GCA_018326465.1 Flaveria floridana | reverse complement strand
TATTAGTTTATTCTGGGCTTAGACTGAGAATTATATAATAAAATTTATTTTTTGGTGGCCTATTAGAATGGGTGGGCCTAAAGCCCTAGCTTATTTTTTTAAACTGTCGAGCCGCCCCTGAACGAGGTGTATTTTTATTCTCATATTTCAGTGGAACCGTTGAAACAGTGATAATAATTGTATTTTAATCAAGCTTATTTAACTACCGTAAAACTTTATTATAATTACATGTATTCGTCATGATAAACTATGATGAATAATATAAAAAGGATAACATCTTAGTGGTTGCTGCTTTTGATTTTTTTTCTTTTCTGCAAAGAGATGTTATGTGTTTGAAAGTTTATGCATCGAAGATTGTTATGTCATCCTAGATCACGATATTTACGCTCGGTGTCACCATTTAAAATTTAAAGCATATTTGAGTTTGGTCGATACATGCACACACATAAGTTTTGGTTATTGTAAAGTTATACACAAGTGAAAAACCTTATAAAGCACTCAAGAACCGATGTGTTTACATTCAGTAAGGTCGACAGTAACTGTATCTGCTTAATTATAAATGGTTGTATACATGTATTATCAATTTATTCATAATTTTGACGCTTTAATAAAAACGTCGAATATGACAATTATTTCTCAATTATTTTTATAAACAATAATGGTTATTATCAAGAAAATGATCATTAAACACACATAGTGCTAAATTTAAACTCCATAATTATTTGGTTTGAGAGTATATCATTTACCATCAATTTAAATATCTCCTTAGAAACTTTCTCGTTTCTTTTATAGGTCTAAATAACCAAAAAAAAAGAAGAAAAAATAGTGACGGATTTTGCATAAAAACTAAAGGATCATGAGGAACTGAAGTACATGACCATGTGATATCCAATCACATTAGCGTGTCCTAATAAACTCCCTCACTCACTCTAGCTCAAGTATCATCACTTCGGTTTCACCGGCCTTTATCACCCGTCAAAGCTCTAAATCTCCCTCTTCACCCACAACACCATCGACCTCATCCTCTCCTTAACTTTCCCACAACCACTCCGTCCAACGTAGGGCATGTGAAAGCTCGTATGTTTAAAAGAGTTCTCGAGGTATCTCATGAACATGTGTCTTCATTTACTTTTGTTGCCATTCGTGATTTATCAAGAAAAAGTTCTTGAAGTAATATCATGAGCGTGTCTATTTTTTCTTTCAATAGGTGTGTAGTTCTCTTGTTATTTATTAGTTTTATTTTTTGCCTTGAAATCATCATGGTAGCGGTTAACCCACACCCAATAAAATGTTAAGGAGTGCATGCACTTTTAGCACACGTTGTCTCTTGACTTTGGATCATTATAAATATAGAATCATATATATCTTGAAAGGTATTATGTATTATTAATAAATTATTTATAAAAATATAGGATGGATGTTACAAAATAAATGATCTAGAGGCTTAGGTGGAAGATAAAAAACAATTTAATCAATTTAACCTTAACGCAAAGCTTTATAGTATTCAATCTCAGTCATATTTTGTTAAAACTTATTCTCGGATTGATTATTAGTTCTCCGCATCATTTCAGGGCATTCTTCAATATTACATTCAAGAATGTGAACACAATTTTACTTATGACATATTTTCCAATACGAGATTAATATGTATTGTTATTTTAATCAAAGGTAGTAAAATGGGTATATCCAATGGATCAAATAACATTTTAAAACCGATTTTGATAACAGTTGTGTTAATATACAAAATTGATTATCCGATTTTATATTTTCAAAGAATAAGTATATTGAAAATTCATTAGAATGGGCCCTGTATATGCCTTTTATAAAAATATAAAATTTTTAAATAAGGGTCAAGACGAGTTAGATTGACCATTATTATTTTATTGTCATTCTTTAAACATTATTATTTTTATATTTAAATTGTTTATTATGTGGATAATAATGTATAATATAATTAAAATATTGCATTATTGTAAACGAAAGATGATAACTTTAATAGGGCCCGTGACGGGTTAGACTGCCAATTAATATTTTTCTTGTCATTCTTTACATTTTTAATATCTAGATAATTAAAGAATTAGTATAGTTGAAACATAACATTAATGTAAATAATAATTAATTATTTTGAACTAAAAGCTTTATAAACAATATTTTTATGTGTTTTGAGCAACTTTTATGTTTTTTAACCCAATTTCAATTATATATTTCTTTTTAAGAACAATACCTTATTTCTGGGGCCTCTATTATTTCTGGTGAGGTTTATATATATATAGTCTTTAAAAAAACTTTACTCTTACTAGTGAGCAACTTACACAAGGTAAATAAAACAATACACAAATTCATGTAATTAAACTGTAATTATATAAGGATATTTCCATTTCATTTGTTTTTATAGGAGAGTAGAAATTTACCACGGTGTAAACGAGTCAAATCGTTTGTATTGTGATTGAGATTAGTATGTTAAAAGCTTAAGTCCAGTAAAATTTTAATGAATCTAAGCCCAAATTAAAAATAAGTTTGTTTAATAGCACGCCCAAGCTCGAGTTCACTTATCAAGCATGAGTTGGGTTGTTAGCTTAAATGAACCTATTATTTGGATATTTTTCATTTAATATATATATATATATATATATATATATATATACAATAATAATAATATTATTATGTATAAAGTTACGAGAAAACTAAAATTAAAAAATATATAAAAAATAATAACAAATGTAACAAATCTAATTAATAAAATGTTAGACGAGCTAAGCTCGAGGCAAACTCGAGCTTTAAAAACTGCCCACAAACTGAACTCGAGCCAAACTCAAGTTTGAAAAACTACCCACAAGCTGAGCTCGAGTTTTAATAATAGAGCTTAAAACAAGTCGAGTTTGAGCTTTTATTATGTGAACAAGCCGAGCTTGAGTTTTTAAAGATAGAGCTCGAAACAAACCAAGTTTGAGCTTTATTAGGTGAACAAGCCGAGCTCGAGCTTAGTCGTGCTCAGGCTTAGCTCGGTTCATTTACTTCCCTACTTTCCTAGAGTGTAAATGACATATGGTAAAAGTTAAAGGGTTTGAAATTGGGCTTTGTAATATTACAAGGGGTTGAAAGTGATGACAACAGAAAACCGGTAAAGGGGGACAAGAAAGCGGCATTTGAAGATGTTTTGCCGGAGTCAGACGCTGTCTCTTTCTCTCTCCCCTCAACTTTTGAAAACTACATGATCACCCCTCTCTCTTTCTCATCCTGTCACTCTCAGCTTTTCCACTTAAAAACGTTACTTATTTGCTTAAAACGATCATCATTATCTGCCATTTACCTTTGCACGCCTTGCTCACTATCTTGCTTTCACCATCTTCCTCATGTCTCTCCTACCATTGTCATTGCTTACCTCAGCCTTACCTCACAATACTTCTTGTGGTGATGTTATCATTGTTAGTATTTTTATGCAACTAGTTGATCGTTTGTTCGTTATGGTTTAGACATGTTATGATTCAAACGTGTTTGATGACTTGATGGTGCAAAAGATGGGCTACGGTGGAGATCATGTCTCTTCTAACTTTTATGAATGATATTTACATATAAAATGTTAGTATGAAATCATAAATTAATGAACCCTAAAAATTGTATATTTCTGTCGATAATGTGTATTAACGGTTGACACTAACGGCCCCACTAATGATCGGGGTTCATTTGTAGCTTTTTGTCCAATTAACCGAGACTTGATCACTTCATCCTTGAATGGTGGGCGTGTCTGGTTCACAATAGAAGATTGCATGTATATTTCCAAAATATAAGATTTAGGATGTTACACGATTAAGACGCTTCATGTTACATTTAGTTTTGATCACCTTTGGAATTTTCTATTAACCAGCCTTTTAACTGTTTGTTTGTTTTTTTTTCAACAGTTTCTCTAGTTAAGTATCTCAAAGACAGTTCTTGTGATATGTTTTCATTCTAGTAAATGATGGTGAAAATGTGAAATCAAGTAATGGTAGTCTCAGTGGTTAGTTATTTTTTAGGTAACCAGTGTTGTCTGTGTTCGCGGGTGTGGGTGGTCTTTCGTCAATGGGTTTATCCGGATGACCGAGATTAAAATTATTGAGTGACTGTTAAAAAAAATTATTTTTTCGGTCTACGGATCACAAAAGGGCGTTAATGCTATAGGTTCTTATTATAGTAAATATTATCTTATGGTTAAATTTTGTTCCTTTAATTACGGTAGAATGTTTGTTCCACCATGTATCTGCAAGTCATTAGTATCTAGATATTGTTTGATAACTAGTACGTTCTTGCAAGTCATTAGTATCTAGATATTGTTTGATAACTAGTACGTTCTTGCAAGTCATTAGTATCTAGATATTGTTTGATAACTAGTACGTTCTTGCAAGTCATTAGTATCTAGATATTGTTTGATAACTAGTACGTTCTTGCAAGTCATTAGTATCTAGATATTGTTTGATAACTAGTACGTTCTTGCAAGTCATTAGTATCTAGATATTGTTTGATAACTAGTACGTTCTTGCAAGTCATTAGTATCTAGATATTGTTTGATAACTAGTACGTTCTTGCAAGTCATTAGTATCTAGATATTGTTTGATAACTAGTACGTTCTTGCAAGTCATTAGTATCTAGATATTGTTTGATAACTAGTACGTTCTTGCAAGTCATTAGTATCTAGATATTGTTTGATAACTAGTAAGTTCTCAATACTACGATGGTGGTGTTAAAATTTGTATCACTTACTTTCGATGACTTTTTATATTACTACTCTTGTCATAGTTTTGAGTAAAAATTACATTGAAATGTAAATATAAATAAGCGTGTCACAATGACACAATCAAAATTGTATAAGAAGTCAAAATATAAAAGTAAAATCTTAAATGTAGTTTTGGCATGTACTTTTGTTCCGCAAGCACATGTACATTACTTTTCACACTCCCTTTTGAGAAAAAAAAAATTTTATGACAAACGTTGATAAAGAAAAGTATATTGAAACAGAAAATTTAATCTATGTATAAAATATCATATTCTAAAAGTTATAGTAGAAGAAAAAATTGTAAAAAGGTGAAACATTGAAACAACTTTAATACCTAATACATATGTGATTCAATTATCACGCAAACTTGGTTTTGACAAAGTAGATTAAAATAAGCATGACACAACATTATATTTAGGATGTTAAAAATTATTATATTTTAAAGGTTATAAAACGACCGAAAAAAGAGAAAAGAATACACGTGTGTCATGAACACGAACATTAGCATGTTCGTGTTTGTTCATTTAACTATTACCGAACACGAACACGAACATGAGCACATAATCGAACATGATTTTTTGTTCATGTTCGTTTATTAAGAAAATAAAAATGTTCGTGTTCGTTCATGTTTGTTCGTTAAAAGGCTAAATGAATATTTCACGAACATAAACGAATACATATGAACAATAATAAACGAACATAAATGAACAATAATAAACGAACATAAATGAACAATAATAAACGAACATAAATGAGCAATAATAAACATACGTACTGGGGTTAAATTACTATTTTGAAACTTCTATGTGTACTAGTGGAGATTGAAATTTCACTAAACTTATAGGTTTCTAGTATAACATAATACACTTAAGTTTCAAATATTAACACATAATATCAATTTATTAATATATAATATGCATATACATAAACGAACATAAATGAACAAACATAAACGAACATTCATGAACGTAAACGAACGAACAAAACATGTGTTCATAGTTAAACGAACACAAAATTTTTGTTCATGTTCGTTCATTTACTAAATAAACGAACATAAACGAACTTCCCATCGAATAATTCATGAACGTTTAGTTCATTTACATGCATACATGTACTCATCCATCTTCATGTACTCATGTGTTGAAAAAATGATTGGAAAAAAAGAATAACATAAGGTATATATTGTAAGTTTAGTTAAACTTTAGGGGTCACGTGGTAATATTAGATCGTGAAATTAATGTTCAACAGACATTTGACTAGTACATGCATGCTTAAAGCGCTTGTACGCATTGTTCATATTACGAAAAATTGTTAGATGAGGTGAAGTCATTTTTACGTCAATGCAAACAGAGTTAAAAACAATGGATAAAAAAATGCCATTTAGAGAATAGAAAATCATTGAATAATCACTTTTTTTGAGTTTTTATTTTTGAGTTTTTATACAACTATTCACATGTTATATAATAAATATGCTTATAGCTAGTCGTGTAATATGCAAAAACCATGATCAAATATGTATGTGCTTTTGCATGCATACATACTATTATAATCTAAACAATGTTAGCTTAAAATCATAACGTACGTGAAAGAGCACGAGTGAATCAAATTTTTCATTCGTTTATCATCAACATATGTATCTATAGTGGATGATCAGGCTCAGGCATTTTTACGTTTATGCAAAAAGAGATAAAAACAATTGTAATAAAATGCTATTTAGAGGATAGAAAAATAATAAAAGCAGTCACTTTTTTATAGTTTTTATACCTCGATTCACATGTTATAAAATAATTATGCTTATAGTCATGTAACATGCAAAAACCATGGTCATATAAGTATGTGCTTTTGCCTGCATACATACTACAATCTCAACAATGTCAGCTTAAAATCACTGATGGGGTACCAGCCTCGATTGATGGTTTAGCTAGACAGTCACCACGAATCAAAAGTAACCAAACACGAGGATGAAGCTAATATGCATGGACCACGGCTGAGGCTGAGGCTGAATCTATTAGATAGTATCGTTGTATGATCATTGCTATATAGTCTAGGGACTCGAATGAAACTATTGTATCTATTTATACATGATGAATGAGAAGGGAATGGATCGATTGAGTCATTCTATTATGGTATCAGAGCTATTCTGATCACCTATATCCATTCCAAAAAATTTCCCCCTTCTCCTTCCTCTAAACCTTAATCCTAGATCGGCCGCCGGCTTCCTCCCATCTCCACACCACCATTATTTCATTGTTCTCTACCATGGCCGACGATCACAACACAACACCCGCAACCACACCTACCAAATTACACCCCGCCACTACCGTGCTAAACATCAAGAATGCCATATCTACTGTTCTTGATCTCGACAAAGGGAATTATATGCAATGAGTCGAGCTCTTTACCGTTCATTGTCGTGCCTACGACGTTCTTCATCACATCATACCACCAAAGCAATCACCCACCAAGGATAAGGCATCATCCTCCTTCACCACGGATCCCACGACTCACGAACTATGGCCCCGTCTCGATGCAATCGTGCTCTAATGGATTTATGGAACCATCTCTCCGGATCTCCTGGATACTATTCTCAAGAAAAACAATATTGCAGCGCAAGCATGGGCAGCAATTGAGAATATCTTTGAAGATAACAAAGCAAATTAGGCCATCTATTTGCAACAAAAGTTATCCAACACAAAACTTGATGCTTTCCCGAATTGTGCAGCGTATTGTCATGCGTGAAGGTCTTATCCGATTAGTTGACCAATGTGGACAATCCTTTAACTGACCAACAACTGGTTTTGCAGTTGATTGCAGGTTTAAGTGAAGCGTATGATAACGTGGAGATGTTCTTGCAACAGACCAAACCTCTACCCTCCTTCTATGAAGCCCGAGGAAAGCTCCTCATGGAGGAAACCTACAAACTAAACCAACATTCCAACACCAACTCGGCACTTCTCACCACCACCCCTTCCACCACGACAAACAACACCAACCACCCCTCAAAACCCTACCCCACTGACCCTCCCCAGCCCTCGGCCCCCATGCACAACCCTTCATACCCCACTGACCAAAATCCCTATCCACCATATAATGCCCGTAGCCCTTCTGACCCATCTCTCCGTGGTCGCGGGCGTGGTTATAGAGGTCGTGGTCGTGGACAGGGTCGACGCGGCGGATTCCAATCCTCCTACGACTACAATCACCCACAACCGCCTTGGTCACGACCATGGCAACCTCCTATGTGGCCATCACCACCATGTCCCTACCCTACAACACCTATCTGCCACCCTCGCCCACCCTATCCCGACCCGTCACCTGGCATCCTCGGGCCACATCCTTCCCAAGCTCATTACATGCAAGAACATTCCACTCCCACTAATATTGAACAAGCGATGCATACTATAACTTTAAACCCCGATCAACAGTGGTACATGGACACGGGAGCCACTACTCACATGACAAACTCCTCAGGTAAAATCTAATCTTATGTCCATAATTGTTTTGCAGACCATATTGTTGTTGGTACTGGTTTCCATATTCCTATTCAAGGAACAGGTAAATCCACTTTACCACCACCATACCCACCCCTACATTTAAACCATATCCTGCATGCACCAAACCTTATTAAAAACCTATTATATGTCCGCCATTTAACCACGGATAATGACATCACTATTGAATTTGATGAATTTGGCTTTCTTGTGAAGGATTACCAGATGCGGATTCCCATTATCTGATGTGATAGCAACAACGACCTCTACTCGTTCTCACTATCATCTCACTCCAAGTCCTCAAGTCATTCTACATTTGCAGCTCTCTCACAAGATCTTTGGCAAAAACATTTGGGTCACCCTGGCGCAGATTTATTACGTGTTTTGAATAAACAAAATTTTGTTTCTTTTCGTTCTTCTTCTTTAAAAACATTATGTCAATCTTGTGTATTTGGTAAACATATTAAATTTCCATTTTTTGATTCATCTGTTACTCATTCTCCTTTTGATTTGATTTATAGTGATTTGTGGACCTCTCCCGTACCAAGTGCAGGCGGTCACCGTTATTACATATTACTATTGGACGATTTTACAAATTAATTGTGGACTTTTCCGTTGCTTAATAAATCACAGGTTTTCTTAATTTTTCAAAACTTTCATCGCCTTATTAAAACTCAGTTTGAAAAGAACATCAAAACTTCCAATGTGACAACGGTACCGAATACAGCAATAATGCCTTTCACAATTTCTGCAAAAGCAATGGAATGCAATTTCGTTTTTCATGCCCTCACATCTCCCCTCAAAACGGAAAAGCCGCTTGTTCTCAAAACAGGTGGTCAGGCTAGTACGAAAGTCATTTGATTCATATCACTGTATCTAAAACAGTGTTCTTCATCCCTTCAGGTGGCTTACGGAGGTATTCCAAAGCCACTGGAATTGTTGCCTGTACCAGTCTCCCTCAATCAATCAGGGTATCCTCGTATCATCCCTGGATTTCAGTCCAAAGAACGAGAGTCGGCTTCCTTAAGTCCGTTGTTCCTTAGTAGCTCAGTGGTAGAGCGGTCGGCTGTTAATTGACTGGTTGTAGGTTCAAATCCTACTTGGGGAGAATTTAGAGTTCTTGTGACTTTTCGACCCTCCTCGAGTGATTCCACATTGATAGACTGGACGATCAAATTCTTCTTGGGCTGGCTACCCTTATTATTAGTCTACCTGTAACAGCTTTAGACCTATTAGATAAGCAGAAGCGCGGGCATCCCCTTTACTAACTGGGACAATCTAGTTTAAACCATGACCATCTATCTTTTTCTCGTTATATATAGGGCTTTCACCGCCTCTGACAGGGCGTCGTCGGTTGGTTGGTTTGTTGGCATTTAGCCGTTTTTTTCTTGTTTTCTTACTTACGCAAATTGCCCGCAGCTTCCTTACGTCCCCCTTTCTACTTCATCGTCGTAGGTCCTTCTACACTGCTTGATCCGTTCATTCGTCACCGTACCTTTTCAATGAAGGAAGACAAGGTATATGCGCTGAGTCCCCGAGCAGATTGGGTAAGGGGATCGGAAATGGGCTTATAAACCGGGCGGTCGGGCTTTTGGGCACATGGAAAAGGGGAAGTGGATGGAGGGGTTCGCTTGGACTATGCATGTATGAATGATCTTTTGTATTTTATAGGGGATCTTGGTCCCCCTCACTCGAAGTAAGGATTTCAAGGGTTTACTGATCAGATAGATCTATTAAGTGAGAGAAAGTGGCCTATAGCCCTCTCTAAAACTGATGAATCATGGCCTACGGTGCGTCTTAGGGAACACGCTTTTTCAACCGCGGGGTATCTCTAAAGGGGCGCACACTCGTTACCACTAAACGACGAAGCCGGGAGCGGAAGGAGGGACTTGAACACTCAACCTCAGCCTTGGCAAGGCTATCATTTCTGATAGCCCATTAGTAGTCCCTACTGAGCAATCTAGCTGCAATCGAGCCAAGAACTTCGTTGCCACTAGTGGCAGAAGAACTCCAACTTACAACTATACTTTGTCTTTCACACTCTATTTCTTAAAGTAGCTGTTTCCGCCCCGCTATTCCTGCTTCTGGAATAGAGTAAGCTTCTCTTCTTTCGCTGCCTCTGTCTCCTCTTTGACAGAGATATAAGGCTGAGGAGAGGCCGATTGGGATCCCAACAATCAAACCACTGTCTTCGTTCCTCACCCTCCTTCCAAGACTCTTTTAACACATGCCTCTCTTCCCTTTAATTTTTGGCATCATGCTTTACAAATGGCCGCTTATCTTCTAAATATTTTTCCTTCAAAACTCAAACATAACACCACTCCATGTCTATTATTTATCACAAGCACCCTCAATACTCTCACTTACGGGTCTTTGGTTGCTTATGCTATTCACTTGTTCCTTCCACCTCCATTAACAAGCTCGAAAATAGATCCTTTCCGTGTGTGTTTCTTGGTTTTCCCTCTAACCATAGGGGGTACAAGTGCTTTGAGCTTTCCACTAACAAAATCATTATTTCCCGACACGTTGTCTTTGATGAAAATGTCTTCCCCTTCAAAACCCTTCATTCCTCCCCTCCTTCATATGAATTCCTTCATAGTGATGTCGTTCATCCTTACACTTGGACCCATGTCAATCCATCTACAAAAACCCACCCCTCACCTCCCCATACAGCCCCAATCGTACCCACCCCATGCACCACGTCAGGCCCCACACACAACTCATATAATTCCACCACTTCAGCCCACACACCTGTGGCCCAACCTGTTTCCCAGACCACTGTCACCAGCCCATCACCGCCTATCACTCTACACCTGCCACCACCTCCGCCCCTTTGAACCCTACCACCACCAACACACCGGACATCAACCCCGCTCCGCCAAGCCCACCCTCACACCCGTAACGCACAATGACCACCCGTAGCATGTCCGGTATCACCAAACCATGTCAATTTTTCAACCTCCACACAACCAATACCATTGCTCCCATCCCACGAACCATACCCGACACCTTGGCTCACCCGGTATGGAACCATGCCATGACAGATGAGTTCAAAGCGCTTATTGATAATAAGACTTGGGATTTAGTACCTCGTCCCTCTGTGTTTAATATTACGCGTTGCATGTGGATCTTTAAGCATAAGTTAAAGTCGGATGGTTCCCTTGAGCGCTACAAAGCGCGCCTCGTGTGTGATGGTCGGTCTCAACAAGTGGGTGTGGATTGTCATGAGACTTTTAGTCCGGTTGTTAAGCCAGCCACCATCCGCACCGTCCTCAGCATTTCCTTGGCTTCCAATTGGGACATTAATCAATTAGATGTCAAAAACGCCTTTTTGCATGGCAATTTAAAGGAGACGGTATACATGCATCAACCGATAGGCTTCAGGCATCCTCAATTTCCCAATCATGTATATCGCTTGAATAAGTCTTTATATGGGCTAAAGCAGGCTCCAGGCGCTTGGTAGCAAAGTTTCACCGACTTTGTCACCACGTTGGGATTTTGACATAGCTCTTCTGATCATTCTCTATTTATTTACCGTCATGGAGTCGACACAGCTTACTTACTTTTATATGTCGATGACGTCATCTTGACTACCTCCAGTTCTCAGTTGAAACAAAGGTTAATGGTTCACTTATCCTCTGAATTTGCATGAAAGACTTGGGGTCCTTGAGTTATTTTCTGGGCATTTCAGTTACCCAAAGACACAATGGTTTATTTCTATCATAACAGACTTATGCTACTGACATATTGGCTCGTGCAAATATGTCCTCATGTAACTCTGTCTCCACACCCGTCGACACTGCTTCAAAGCTCAGCACCCACTCCGGCGAATTATTTGGTAATCCCACCTTATTTCGCAGTCTTGCAGGTGCTCTTCAGTATCTTACTTTTACTCGCCCATATATATCGTATGTAGTTCAACAGGTTTGCATGCATATGCATGCTCCACGAGTGGCACATTATGACGCCTTAAAATGCATTTTACGCTATCTAAAAGGGACACTTCACTACGGGTTACATATGTCTTCGGGTTCCCTGTCTACGCTTATATCCTACACCGATGCCGATTGAGCCGGTTGTCCAGACATTAGAAGATCCACATCCGGGTACTGTGTCTTCCTCGGAGATAATTTACTTTCTTGGTCTTCTAAACGCCAAACAACCGTTTCTCGCTCTAGCACTGAGGCTGAGTATCGTGGGGTCGCTAATGTTGTTGCCGAGATTTGTTGGATACGTAACTTGTTGCTCGAGCTGGTAAATTCTCCTTCTCGCACGTCTTTGGTGTACTGTGACAATGTCAACGCCATTTACATGGCTGGTAATCCTATTCAACATCAACGGACAAAGCACATTAAAATCGACATATTTTGTCTGTGAGCATGTTCGGCGAGGTCAAGTCCGTGTCCTCCATGTTCCCACGCGTTATCAGTTAGCAGACATATTTAGGGTTGTACAAAAGTTCGTGGCTCGAAGTTCGCTCGAGAAAAACTCGAAAAAAACTCGGCTCGAAAAAAGCTCGTATCCAAACGAGCCGGCTCGGCTCGGCTTGAATCTAAACGAGCCGAACTCGAGCCAGGGTTAGCTCGGTTCGAGCTAGGGTTAGCTCGGTTCGAGCTTAGCTCGTGGCTCGGTTCGTTGGCTTAGCTCGTGGCTCGGTTCGTTGGCTTGGCTCGTGACTCGGTGCATATAATATATGTATTACTACTACTATTATTATGATTATTATTTTTATATTAGGATTTTAGAAAGATTTTTTTTAAATAAAAATGGATTATTTTTAGAAACATTTAATATTTTATTTAAAAATATATAACTTGATAGTAAATTATTTATATTCAAAATAATGATCTTTGTTATCTAAGTACGAAGTACTTAATAAAAGGTAAAAACCCTAATATATATTTTTATGTTTTCATATAAATTAATGTGAATTTTTTTTTTCAAATCGAGCCGGCTCGAACGAGCCACGAGCTGGCTTGAGCTTTTCACGAGTTGAACTCGAGTCGGTGTTTTGAGCTCGTTAAAATTTTCAAGCCGGCTCGGCTCGGCTCGATAAGCTTCGAGCTCGAGCTCGAACCCATCCTGGCTCGGCTCGGCTCGGCTCGTTTACAACCCTAGACATACTTGCCAAAGGCTTGCCTCGTTATTTATTTGCTGATTTTCGGTCCATTCTAAGCATCCGTGCTCATCCTCCTTAGATTGAGGGGGTATATTAGACAGTATCATATCATGATCATTGCTATATAGTCTAGGGACTCGAATGAAACTATTGTATCTATTTATACATGATGAATGAGAAGGGAATGGCTTGATTTAGTCATTCTATTAGAATCGCTAAATTGTTAGGTGACTGACGCCGGTTTCTGAAGCCGCTGGCCATGGCTGACCTCTGATGCCGTTAGTCGCGGCTTAGCCACTGCCGCCGCGGGCACCGGTGGCGGACTTACCTTATGTGGGGAGGGGTCAACCGACCCCGCAGAATTTTTTTTATCTGTAACGTGTATTGACGTTTTTCAATTGACCCCGTGTATTTTTTAACTTCGACCCCTATGAAAAAATTTTACGACCCCTATGAAAAAAATTACGACCCCGTAGAAAAAAATTTCTGGGACCGCCACTCGCGGCCGCTGGCCGCGGCTTGACTCTGGCAATGCTGGTCGCGGCTATCCCCCTGATCCACACTGCCTGCGGTCGAGACTCAATGGCCTCAGCTGTGGCACGTTAGCCGCAATTGAAATAACTAGCAAGAGTTGGTTTGTGGCTTGGTGCTAGATAGAGTCATTGAAATATTGCACGAACAAAGTATGAGTGTTAACGCCCCGCATTTACGAATGTCAAACCACACAACCAAAATAGCAGAGGTCAAACTTTAGCTGGAAGGGGAGGCATTCATTGGTTAAAGAAGGAATAAGGTCAAAACGCAATGACAACAAAACTTATGAGACAAACCTCGATAATAGCCAGGACAAAGTCAACTATGGTGACAAAATGTATTTATGTTAAGACCAGAAACCCTTTACACACAATTCGAAGGGATCTCTTAATGTTGTTATTGTCAAACAAGTTAACCCAAGGCGTAATTATAATAAAACTGACATATGATAAAAAGAAAATCGAATGTAATGCTCGGTTTTCTTATATCCCCTACCAACATACGTAGAATCAATGAAAATGTTCTTCTTCCGGTGTATAATCTTAAGATGTATCAAAATCATATCTTTTAGTCTATTTAAACGATATCTAAGAGTAATCACAGTACATTTCTCATTTTCAATGTAGTGTGTGCTATATGTTACGGGTGATGGTTGTGAGTGATAGTTAGTGAATGAGAGAGAAAATTTATGAGATTGTACTCTGATCACTCATGTTTGGGGAAATACGGTACAATGCTCATAAATTTTTTAGTATTTTTCAAAGTGGTTGTGAATTGACTAGGGAGAAAATGTAATGATAATGATATAAAAAGATATTATTTAATTGAAAGAAAAAAGTAAAAATTATGTTTTTAACATAAATATAAGAAAAATCTAGTGTTAGTGCTTTAAGAATAAATTAAACAGTAAATTGCCATTTTCGTCCCTGTGGTTTGGTGAAAATTGTCACTTTCATCCAATAGTTTATTTTTTCGCATCTGGGTCCCTGTGGTTTACAAATCTTGTCATATTCATCCAGTTCGTTAACTCCATCCAACATTGTCCGTTAAATGAAGGGTATATTGGTCATTTTACATATATGTTTTATTTTTCTATTTTTTAAACCCCATTTAATATATCCCCATTAAATAAATTGCTATTTTAGTCCCTGTGGTTTGGACATGTTTGCCAATTCAGTCCAAAAATCCCACCACCTTGGCATAAAACACCATATCACCACCACCCGTGATGGAACCACCATGTAGACGTAGGGTACAAATAACCCACACA
>BJCO01478473.1:0-10371 GCA_018326465.1 Flaveria floridana | reverse complement strand
TTTATGTTTATAGGAAAGAAGACAAAGATTTATTATTTTTTTGTTGTTATGCAGGTTGGTGCAACCAAAGAGGAAGAAGCTAGCTTCATCACAAATTATACTCTTAAAGTATGATAGATAATGTGGCAAAAATGAGTTGGGTTGGCCTTGTACACATATTATAATCTATAATAAAAAAATTTGTATGTTATTAGATAATATGTCAAATATGACTATAAAGACTTCTTGAATATGACTATAATTTAGTAGTTGCAACAAATGTTTGACTTTTACAATCTATGCATCAAAAGAACTAAATGTTCTAATCTAGGTGTTCAACTATATTCCAGAGGCTTTTATACGAACAAAATATTAATTATTTTGGTTAATGTGGTTTTCATTACTTGATATGTGTTGTTATTTTAGTTTCTTTTGTTTGCAAGTAGTGGTTGTGTACTACTCTAATGCAAGACTAGAACTCAAGTGATTATAACAAAAGATTACATTGTAATTAATAGTTTACATGATTAGTTCATTTTGCTAGGCGATATAGATTTAAAGGTCATTTAAACAATAAAGCGAAGGATCTAATTTTTGGTGTGCATTATGTTTATATTGTGTCAATTGATTTGCTGAACTATTAGATGGTATTATGTTTTTTATCAGAGGAAACTAACATGCATATAACAAAATTTATATTATGAGAGGATTGATAAGCTAACCAATAATCGAGTACCATGTTGTCCTACATAGGCACCGCCGCATCGCGCGGGTCCCTACTAGTAGTGAATGAAAACATTTCCTGACAATCTACCCTAGTCCCGTATAGAATCATACGTGACGTATAGAGTACCCGAGTGTTAATTTAAAATCATGGGGTGTCTGAAATAACCATTCCCATATAATATTGATTATTTAAAATGTGACTGTGTTACACTACTTAAAAAAAGTGCGCTTTGTTAAAATCTTATCTTTTAGACTTTAGCTGTGATATTAATTGAAAACGACACCGATTTCATTATTATTTCTTTTTTTCTCATACGAACGTCTATAAATACCCTTCTTTCAGCTTGTCATAATCCACTCTACTTGTTATTTTTAAACCTGTTATATTCCCCTCTTAAATTTTATGACAAATTTAATTATCAAAAATCAATAAAACCTTTTTATTTCAAGTATATAAGCATAACATCGACATAAAACAATTCAAAATCGTCAAAATATGAATAACATTTTACATAAAATAATCTAAAATAAACAAAACATAAAAAATAAAATAAGGTTCATTAGAATTAAATAGTGTGAACAAGTACTCTCTGCTTCGTCATTAAAATGGTTTCTCTCTTTGGTTTGTCATGTAACTTGGTTGTACATTATGCTTAGTTTATTTGCATTGAAATATTGACGTGTGATTATTTTATTAGCAATATTCAAGATAAGTTGCATTATGCAGATTGAGATGACGATATGTTAAAAGTTTGCTTGACGATTCGCAGTGATATGTTCAAAATTTAAAAAAAAAACATTACATTATTTCTTTATAAAAATGAGCATTAAGTAACATAAACACAAAAACAGAAATAAAAGAATTAAAGGCATTATATTACACGCTAGATAAAAATAAATTTACCACATTTAAGGATACATATATTTTAAATATCATAAAATGTTGCCCCGCGCAATGAAACGGGAAAACACAACACATAGGTTGGTGACTTTAGTGGCCGAAACACAATACCATAACAAAAAAAGATAATATGGGTTTTTAATAGGAGCATTTACCAAATTGTAACGCATTACAATTATCTATATAGAATGCACCAACACTATTTCAGCAGCAACATATATCATGTGTCACAACTCATCACTGCAATTAACATATATGGTGTGTTACAAAATAAACAGGAATTTCAAATTCGTAACAAATGCGAAAGTTTTCAAAAACGCAATCCAAAATCCGAATTCAAAACTTCCAGTTATCCCAATTTTCAAATATTTTGAGTTTAGATTTTTGGATATTTTGAGTTCGGATTTTCAGGTATTTCGCATTCGGATATTTTGGCACACTCTTACTAATTTGGAATTTTTTTGACTTATTTGGAACTTATTATGTTTGTTTGTTTGTTTTTTATTATGAACATTTGAAATTGGATTTTCTGAATGAATTTTAAAAATATTATTCGATTAATTATTTTTGTTAGAAAATATGAAGCGATTAAAGTCGAATTAGATACAATTTTTAATGTAAATCAAATTCGAATCATGTTTGAAAATCTCAATTCGAGTTATCTTTTCCGAATTTGAATCCTATTTGGAAATTTCAAATTGATTTATCTTTTCGAGTTATCAAATTCGAATCATGTTTGAAAATCTCAATTCGAGTTATCTTTTCCGAATTTGAATCCTATTTGGAAATTTCAAATTGATTTATTCGCTTTTACGAACACCCCTAAAGAAAATCACCAATTTAGGCTTTGGAGGGTGAGATTAAAGATTAAAAAATAAAAAATAAAAACACCAATATAAAAAATAAACAACAATAAACATTAAAACAAGATTAATAACAAAAAGATGTGAACCAAATGTGTGACTTAGCACTCACTTTACACGGATCCTAAGAGGAGCTCGAACGTTTCGTGCTCTGTTGTATACAACATTACATTACACTTTATGCATGAGCCTTCTTTATATAACTTAAATCATTGTATTAAAGTCATAAAACAACAATCTTAATAGTTGCTTCAATGTTTGTCCTCAAAACAAAATAAATAAATAATAATACTATTATACTAATTAGTGGGAGCAACATCGAGATTGGTACCATACCAGTACCGATAATACCGATATAGAATTTGTGGAAAAGTGGGTACCGAGTATCGTACCGAATTTATCGGTTCGGCACCGATACAGTACCGGTATTGGTACTTTACCGAATTTGTATCGTTTTGGTTTTTTGTTTTTATTTTTGGCTAAAAACTAAGTTTTTACATGAATCTTGAATACAAATTTAAAATTTTATAATAACCAAAAACATTTAAAATTGTCTCTAGATTATAGGAAGAACGTTCGTAATCACAAGCCCAAGAAGCCTACATGAAAATTTTCATAACAATAACCAATTCCATGACTCTATAACCTGGTTGTAAGTTGGAGTAAAGGCTCAGACTCCTCTTATCTAAATGTGTAAAACCTTAGTACCAATAAACATAGAGTTAGATCCCATGCTCACAAACCAAAACCAACAAAAACCATCACTAAACACATTCACAACATGATTAAACTCATCTACAACTAAAAGTTAATACAATGATCCTTAATTATCCACAATCGAGTCGTTCTTCAAATACAGGAACAATTAATTCAAACTTTTTGGTTTCACACACGCGTCTGCACACATACCCACACTCATTCCAGATACATAAGAGGTAAACAACGGTAACATATACATCATTAAACGCAATAAAGCATTAAAATCATTTGAAAATCAAATGGTTTCAGCTTTTTCATGGATTCATATATCCACAAATCTTAAACATCAAAATTGCACGTTTGATTTATAGATCTACATACCAGATACATAGAAGCATCATGAGGTTTATTTAGAATTCTAGATCTACATACCAGATACATAGAAGCCTCATGAGGTTTATTTAGAACTATCTGATGTCGATATATCATTTCTGATATGATTTGGCATATAAAAGCAAACTTACAAACTTTAAGCATTCCATAAAGTTCAACAATTCTGAACTCTTTTATAGAATTATCTGTTATTTCCTTAAATTTATATAAAAATCAACTCTGGGGGTGATTTTTATACAACCTCAACTATACATAATAACTATTTACATTTCCCCCAAAGCTAATCTAAACTCGAAGATCGACTCCACCTTCCCCTCAAATATCCTTCCAACGAAAGACGGGCTTTCTGGTTCACATCCACATTACCAAACCATGTCTTTTCATCAACGTCAAGAAACGCAAGACTCAAGTGAGACTCGGCATTTGATTCCGGATAAACTTCATCATCATCGTCATCATCACCACCATCATGATCATCATTATAACATGAAACTTCCCATTCATTTGGAGTTGCCCCCTCATCCAAATCATGCTCCCCTCTTAGTACTCTTATAACCTGCAAACATTTTGTTAATCCAAACAGTTAAAAATAATGTCTGATTTACTTCAAAAACATTTAAATAACAGTTTGCGGGTCTTTCAACTCGTTTAAACCTGGCTCATGGTAGGACGCCTTCTAGCCGAACGGGTGAGACAAAGTGTTGCTGCGAGAGCCATTCGAACTATTTGACTTTTGTTGACTTCTTTGTCCAAATCAACATCCAATATGCTTGCAAGATCACCCTTTTCCAACTTTGGTTTTGCCTACATTACACTTGATACGATTAGAACCAAGAAGACCAAGGTAAAGCCATTAATTGGTTTACAAGATTTCAAGAACGCGTTCAAGATACTCACCCACATAACCAAGCTATCTTCGCCTTTAACAGGATCCGAACTTATGGGTCTTTTTCTTGTTAAGAGTTCTAGAAGAACGACCCCGAAAGAATAAACATCCATTTTTTCACTAACTTTCCCATACATAAAATACTCAGGGGCGAGATACCCAAAAGTTCCTACGACATCGCTGTGACTCAGGAATGGCAAAGTTGTGGGTCCCCATACCGCAAGCCCAAAATCTGACAGCTGCAGAAACGAAATTTCAGGTAAGATTCCAGATGGCATCTATTAAAAGGCAGGGAAATGAGTGGATTGGTGGTTTTGGTAATAGGCCATAATAGGTCAATTTTATAAATTCCTAGTTGTTCAAAACAATATGTTTATGCATAAAAGTATACAATTTGGCCCCAATTTTCCTTTAAGATAATTTATGCTGATTTTACTCGTATAAGATCAAACATATCGGCAATGACTTTTTCATATGTAAACAGGTTAAATTTCTGCATGAATAACATTGTACAACTCTTGGCATGTACCTGTGGCTCGAATTCATCAGAGAGAAGAATGTTTGAAGACTTGATGTCACGATGAATAACCGGCCTTGGGCATTCTTTATGCAAATAGTTTAACGCCTCAGCAGTTCCAATGGCTATATTCAATCTTATTTCCCATGACAAAACAGATATATCCTTCATTAACCCTGAATACCAAATAAAAAAGAATCATTATCATTACACAGATTTAAATTAAACTTACTAAGAACACGTTCGTTTTTCTTTTTAATGAAGACGTACCATGTAAATTGTCCTCTAGGTTTCCTCTAGGCACAAGATCATAAACAGAAATCAAGTTATCATCCTCCACACAGACCCCCAAAAGTGGTGTGATGTTTTTGTGATCTAGTGATGTCATAATGTCAATTTCTAGAATATAATCTTTCCATGCTTCTTTAGAAGACTTTCTGATCTTGACAGCTGCCGATTTTCCATCAGGAAATATCCCTTTATATACATGGTGACAACCACCTTTCCCTATCATATTCTCTGCCAAAAACACAAGTTTTAGAAATATCAGAATCAAGAAACTCAGCAAGCATGAAAAAACAAAACTTTAGATAATATTAAATCATTCCCTGATAGATTTGTTCATTTATTGAAATATGCACTAAAAATCAAGAAACTTGGTAAAAAAAACGGTTTGAGTTAAAAAATAGTAAAACATCCCAACACATACCCAGATCAGTTTGTTAGGTTTCTGAAAGCATGTACTCATAATAAAGAATTTTGCTAAGCAAGAAATTAGACTCAAACTTTAGAAAATACAAAATCATTCACAGATCAGCTTTGTTTAGTTTCATGTTTCTTAAAGTATGCACTAAAAATCAAGAAACACAATACAGATCTTTGAGAAGATACAAAACAAGAGGAACTAGAATGCATGATTACCTGATGCAAAGTTAGAAGTTGAGGCTTTGAGTAGATCAAACCCAATCCATTGGCAGCGAGACGAGTTAGTTTTAAGTAAAAGATTCAAGATTTCGGGCAACTCATGGCTCTTTGGTGTGTTACTTTCATTACTTGTATTTGTAAATATGCTGCATTCAGATCTTGAATCAGAGCCCGAACTCTTTGGGCTAACTTCAGTGCTAGATGAAGAAGTGGTCCGAGGTGTTCCTGGTACAGACCGGTTTGGCAGGTTCATGACCCACTTGACCACTGACATTTTTCTAGCTTCCCTTGCTGAAGGGGTCAACACACTATTGGCCCGAAGCAGAGGCCACCCAGGTCTTTGATGTGCAAAGTCTTCTAATACCACAGAAACCGAACTCAAAGCTTTTTTTCTCAATTCAAATGGGCCTATATCTTCATTTTTCAAACTTTTAACCCCTTCATAACTATGTCTACCCATATCTGATGCCTCAGATTCACAAAACTCTGACTGGGTATCTTTCAAATGTGTGTTCCCAATTAAGTAGAAACTTGGCTTTGGATCTCTCATAGATACTTCGAAAGAAAACAAATAATATATTTAATGCCACATTTCTAATCTTGAGATGCAATAGAAAAGAAAAAATAATACTAACATAAATTTATATCCCAGAAGTGAGAAGGCCCCCACTCAAAATAACAAGGACACTAGCCTGCTTCCACATTAGTGGCAAAATTGTTTTCTTCTATGTAGAAAAACTGTTATTCGTTATTTACTTATTTAGCAAAATTGTGAAACTTTTTTTTTTCGTTTATGTGGCAAACTTTATCATACAAAACCTTAGTTACGATTGTTTGGCTATTCTCTTGGGGAAATGATGATTAGTGAATATTTATTTAACCCATCTTGACCTGTTACCCAACTCGCTTATAATACCACCTCTAGTGTCTTGTGCCCCTAATAAACAAAATTCTCAGACCACCACTGCGCCTAACATGCTTGTGATCCAAACTTAGACTCGTTTAAGTAATGAAAAAAACAATACCTGAAAGTTCGCCATTTGAAAACCTCTTGAAAACAACTTTCCCATTATGGAGAGCCAATACCTCAGTAGCTAAAGGTAGTTTCTTGGCACAATATTTAGCAATTGAAAGCCAACCCCTGCAGAATTATAAAAGTTACAATTAAAAAAAATACAATCCTGTCCTTAAACTGACACAATATGAAATTATGAATAAAAGAGTCTTTTCATTTGAGGTTCTACGTACCCAAAAGCCTTGATCTTGCTGACCCCAACAATAACAGCAGATGCAGAATAAAACTTTGCTTCTCTAACCAGAACTTTTCTTACAGAATTCCCTCTTAATACCTGCCCCGTGAGATCCACCTGAATATCAAATGTTCAAAACTCAAATTATGATCCTTTTATTCGCAATGAATGAAAAACCGAATCACTGCCACAGAACATCTGAACCAAACAACACACTTGCTGGAAGATGTTCATAATCTAAAAGATTTATGGATCCATTTACCAAAATGAAATTTCTCACAAATTTCAATACTTTTTTTTTATTAGTTTGGTTTTAGTTTAAAAGTTTCATCCTATAAATAACCACTGTTACAATAAATCTTGAAAACCAAAGTACCTGCTTGTGATCACAGAGGCCTTCATAATCAGCCAAATAATCATCCAACAAAGCCTTATACTTAGATACAGAATCTGCAAAACATTAAACAAATCGAATATTCAAACTTTGAATGATTCTTTCATGATATATGAAGCATACCCTTCAACAAGAATCACATCAAATTCAACAGAACAGTACCTGAATTTCGACAAACATTAATCGCGATCACACGATCACCAGCATCTGCAACTTTCACCATAGCCCAATCAAGAAGCTCTCTCCCACATTCATCAAATCGAATTCCCACCAAAACATTTTTGGTTTCAACACCTTGATGATTATGATTATGATCTACGGCCTCAAATGTCATTGTGTTTTCTTCTTTTTTCCCCTTCAATCAAAACTCTGCAGATTCTTCTAAAACATATTCAATTTCTTCACTAAATTTGCAGAGCCAATGGCAAAACAGCCACTAAAAACCACTTAAAGAACAAATGCAGTCTCCAAATAGAATTGTAAGGATATCAAAATCCGTGGTTTTTTGACTAAATTCCAAAAGATATAAAACTTTCAAGAAACCCCACCTGCAAAAAAATCAAAGATAAAAACCAACCGACAAAAGGAAAAATCAAAAAAAGAATATCAAATTGGGGGAAAAACAACAAAAAGATGAACCAAAAATACAGAAAGAAAAAACTAACCCAAAATTAAAAACGATTTGTGATGCAACTCCATCGTCATTCGAAATTTGATGAAGTTGCCCCCAAATTCAATCGAACCCACCCACCTACTCCAACTATCGAATAATCTTTTTCAAATAACAAAATCTCGAATAGAGTTTTTTTGATAATAACTTAATCAAAAAGTTGGTCAAATCAAATGGGTTTTCTTTATGATTAAAATACAAACAAGTAGAAATCGAGAGGGGGGGGGGGGGACACAATTCAAGAAAGCGTCGGCGGACATCAAATATTTCCCGCGAAAAACGGTGTGATCGATTAATAGTTTTCACCAGTTTCACGATGTCATTAAATTGGAGAGAAAAAATTATTTATTTATTTATTTATGATTTTATCGAAAGATAATTAATATTATTGAGTGAAAGAAGAAAGCAGCATATCCGTTAAAAATGTAACTGCCATGATTGACCTCCACCGACGACCGCATGGGTCTTTTGAATGCTTTGAATTTGAATTTATTATATTATTTAATAAGAATAAGAATAGGAAAATGTCACTTTCATGGAAGATGATAACATGATATGCTTTAATTTTTATTTTCCAAAACTTTTTTTTTTATCTTTTGACCTTGTACAATTTGGTCGGATATACTCTCACGCACCCACCGAAGTGATAAGGGTGTGAAGTGTTTTATTAAAAAAAAATCACAATGACCGATACGAGTGATATGAAGTCTATGTATAACAACAAAAAAAAAATCTTAAAATACATCTTATAGCCTTGGAGTGTAAGGATGGGAGGGCGTACCTGGCATGTGGGCGCGGCGTCCCGATACACCGTGCGGTAACACCGCCGTGGGGCCCCCTAAGTCGCTTTTTTAACGCCCAACATGGCACACCCACACCGTTGGTTTTGGTCTTGTGAATAGTTTGAAAAGAGCCGTGGCATGGTGTGGTGTAGGTATCCTATTTAAATTTTATGGCATGGTGTGGTGTAGGTATCTTATTTAAATTTTATGGCATGGTGTAGTGTGGTTTGAAGTAACAAATATGATTAATAGGTATGTTGTGTGACATTATGTATGTTATGTGAACACCCCCTACACCCTAAGACTATGTGTTACTTTGGTAAGTTTGATATAAAAAATATTGCTTGTTACACGTTATGAGTGTGTGTGATCATATTCACACTCATCAAACATTTGTTTTACCTAAGTACCTTAGTTATTGTAAATACTTTGTTATATTACTTAATCATTAGTATTAACTAGTATTAAGTCTATTGCGTTGCAGGGATTGTAAAAACCATTTGAAATACCACCAATTGCAAACCAGCACCAGTGATCTCTAAGACCGAAAAGCTCGTATAAAAATGTATATAAATGAAAAAAATAATGTAGAACAAAAAGCGGAAGTAAAAATGTTTAACCAGTATAAGAACGAAATAAATAAAATCGAACGAAAAGCAGACATAAATCGTGAAACAATGCAGGCAAAACGTATAAAAATGAAAAAAATAACATGAAAAGTAGACGTGAAAACGTTAAAACAAGCAGACGAAACATAAAACATATAAAACAATAAGTAACTGATCTGGGCCAGTGCGTTGTGACGAAAGCCGTTAAACAGGGAAAAATAAGCGTAAAAACGTTAAACCACACACGCACGCTATGACGTATTAACACACAAACTTTATATCGAAACGTAAAATGGAAATTTGTAATGTATGAAAAGTATAGGAGATTAGAGTTTATAATAAAAATTATTGGGAGCTAAATTAAAAAAAAATATAAAAGTATTGGTTTAAAATTAAAGAATTTAAAGATTAAAAAGAACAAAAGATGGGTACAACCCTGTGAATCCAAGGATCTCAATTCAGGAATTATCAGTATTAAAATAAAATCAAATTAATGATCGCGAAATTATCATTAATTGTTGTTTAATCGTGTTAATTGTTATTGAAGAACACAAACACAATGTCACAGTAAATACGAACACAATAATTATTTAAAAGTATTTCATTAATTATCAAGTAATGATTACAAAAGAATAATTATGAATAACTATGAACAATGTTTTCTTCTATCGAATGAATGTTGTTGATGTGACGGCGGCTAGGGTTGCATAATGATGTAATGCTTGACAGCCGTAATATTGCTTGATTGTGTTCACCGAGATGTGAAACCTAGGACTCAT